>JARHVA010004661.1:1282500-1337500 GCA_037957365.1 Torreya grandis
AATTTGTAGATTTGAAAGTGGAAGATATAAAATAAGAGCATAAATATTTGAAGATAGATTTTTGTGAGAATATTGAAAGGAAAAACTAGCAAGTATAAGGCATAGCATAGTAGTGAAAACACCCAAGTGTAGATTGAATCAAAAAGAAATAAATAAATGTTCTATCATCAGTTGTGTTAGAAGCAAATCAAAGATAGCAGAGTGATTTTTGTGAGAAGGATGGTGCCTTTGTTTTGAATATATTGGTGTCTCTTGCTTAGTTGGTGGTTGGTGAAAAGGGTTGGTGCTACTGCAAGTTGGTGCTCTAGTAGGTTGGTGCCTATAAATACTTATATCAAGAAATATTTCTTTGTGGTTTTCTCCTGAAAGGGTTTCCACGTATATCTGACATCACTTTGTATTGTGTTATCTTGTGTTGTGATTTGATTGCTTTGAATATCTTCATTGGAATAAGTGATTAATGATTAGAAAAGAAAAGAATATATAATACTGATTCACCCCCCTTTCAATATCTTAGCCTGTGCTCAACAATCTTCATACTCTTAGTATGAAAGAAGGCAAGAAAGTTGATGAATTCTTACATTAGGTATTAGACCTATGATCTAAATTGATTGTAGTTACAAAAATGATCAAGGATAAGGTATTGGTTTCGATCACATTAAGATTTCTCCCCTCTCAATTTTTTGCATTCATGATGATGCTAAATATCAGAAAGTAAGTAGTGTTTTGTCAAAGAACTAGATAATTTATTTCAATAAGAAGAATCCATTTATTTTGTGCAATATGATTTATAGGATAAAGCCTTCATCTCCAAGCAACATGGTCTAAAATTCTCAAAAGGACCACCAAATCAAACACAATAACAAAAAAAATCTGAAAAGGCAAAAATATGGTGTCACATTTACCCTACCAATATACATGATACTGATAGCTACTTGTATAATGCCTTGAGACAAGGCTCATCCAGTCAAGAGGGCACATTGGGTAGAGATGAGTCACATAAATCCAAGAGACATCCTTAATGTTCGAAGCAACATGGACATGTAGTGACATGACATCAACAAGATGATGAGTCTAAAGAGGAAGTACCTAAAATAGTAGAATATAGTGGTACATATAAAGATTATGTTTTTGTCTTATAAAATTTGTCACACATGAGAAAATTTTGATTGACCAAATCTAGCATTAGCAAGCATATGAAAAGATGAAAGGAATTGTTTGAGTCATTGAAATTTCAACCAAATGGATATAGATTTTGAATTGTAGATGATAAAGAGTATGTTATAGAAGGAATTGGATCTGTCACCATTCCTAGTAGGGTATGAACTTGCACTCTCATAAAGGTAATATTTCTCCCTAGCTTCATAACAAATATCTTGTCTATAAATTTAACACATGAATCATAAGGTTAAGTTAGAGTTCATGATTAATAATGGCACAAAATCTTATCTCCTCTCATGGGACAGTTAGGTTATTTCTATATCATTTTTGAAAGATCAATTATTTGCCTTAGATGTAGTTTTATCTGATGTTGTTTCTCTCTTTACCTCTATGTTATAATCGACAACATTATGTCATTATTGATATGGGTACCTTTTAATTCATTCTTTGTATTATCTAAGCTCTAAGGCCATGGTCCATGTAATCCCTTAGTTATCTTATAATTTGCCTATATGCCTTGGAATTCTTGTCAATAGATAACATAGGTTTTGTTTGATCTGAGTTCCTCATAAGCTAAGGATCATCTCGACATGTTACCCACTAATTTGTGTAGACCCCTATCTACTTATTTCTAAGGATTCAAGTACTTCTAATTGATCACTGAGGAGTTCTCTTACAATACATGGGTGTTCTTTCTAATGAATAAGAGTGAAGCCTTTAAAAATTTTAATTTCCTCTACCATGTTTATTGTCATCCAATCAAGGATGCATCTTTGACTCCTCTACTCAGATCAAGTTGGGGAATTCAGATCAAAGGAATTATTGGCATAAAAAATCACCTAACTATTCTCTATATGCCACAAAAATGTAATATAAGAGAGAAAAAATAATTTTTTCATGGAGATGGCTCATTGCATCCTTTTCACTATGAAGTTGGATACACCATTTTAGGTAGAAATATTTTAGATAGTTGTATATCTTCTCTACAGGGAACGTACAAAGATATTGAATGATAAGAAATTAGAAGAGGTATGGAGTGGTCATAAACCATTGATCTCTTAACTTAGAGTATTTAGCTATACATCTTATATGCATGTCCCTAGCAAAAAGAGGAGGAAGATCGAACCAAAGACACTCTACTTCTTTCTATTGGGGTATAGTACTACCTCAAAAGTATATTGTCTCATGGATCTTCAGACAAATAACATATATGAAAATTAACATGTGGTTTGTGACAAGTCATCATTCAACTCATTACCATAGAAGGAGTTAGAACATACCACCTCACATTGACTATTCCCATAGCTAGATGATGAAAATGAAGAACCTTCTCAAAGAGGTGATTCGAAGGGAAAATTATTCATTGATCTTCAAAATATGGAAGACTATTCTTCATCAAATTAGAAACATCATCAACATAGAAAATTGGTAGAGAGTACCACTAGGGACTCACACTTGAAATCTAATCTAGATACTTCATCAAGAGTTCACACTAAAATATGGGTGTGATAGGAAGTTAATATCACATTGATGAGTTCAGTAGTTGATAGCACCGAACTAGAGACAATTCGAGAGGCTTTATGTCAACCTCAGTGGAAGAAGGCCATGGATGTTGAATGTGATGTAATCATAAAAAATGAGATGTGTGAACTTATCAATCTCCCTATAGAAAAATAAATCCATTGCCTTCAGATGAATTTTCAAGACAAAGTACAAGGCAAATAGATCCATCAACAATTATAAAGCACAACTTATTGCAAAGGGAAATGATTAACAAGAAAGAATTGACTATGAGAAAATATTTTCAACCACTACTAAGATCAATACCATCAAATTTATTTTCACATTAGAAACATGAAATGGATTTAAACATTATTAAATGGACATGAAAAGTGCATTTTTAAATGGTAATCTCAAAGAAGAACTATACATGACCAAGCTAGAAGGCTTCATTGGTGAAAAATATCCACACGATGTATTTCATTTAATTAAATACCTTTATGGACTTAAGAAATCACTAAGGTAATGATACATTGAGATTTATGATATTCTATTGTAACATAGACTCATTTGTATCCCGTTAGATACTAATTTGTATATCAAGAAGGTAGGCATAGAGATTGTCATTCTGGTTTTGTATGTGGTTGATCCTATGATCATAGGAAGTTTAGATTAACCTGTTGAAGAAGTAAATAATGAATTTAAGAAATCCTTTGATATGAAATATTTGAGGCTACTTCATTATTAACTTGGCTTTGAGATATAAAAAAAGCAAAATTGTATTTTTGTCTCACAAATGAAATATGTCAAGACTCCTTGAGAAATGTGGGATGATAGATTGTAATCCAATTTCAAATCCAATGGATAAAGGTTTGTAACTATATTTATTTTATGATTCATCTCAAGTAGATGAAACTTGCTATAGGTAGCTTGTTGGGAGTCTCATTTACTTAACTTATACCAAACTAGACATATGCTTTTTTGTAATCTATCTTCCAAGATTCAAGCAAGAGCCAAAGAAGTGTCATTGGGTTGAAGCTAAGCATGTTTTGAGATATGTTTGAGGTAAAATTTATTATAGTCTCTAATACAAGAAGAACTCAAATTTCTTCTTGCATGTATATATAGACTTCGATTAATTTGGATCTATTGATAACAGGAAATCAACCTCAGGGCATATTTTATATCTTAGATTTGTACCAATTTTATGTATAAGTAAGAAGCAATCTATAATTTATCTCTCATACATAAATTTAGAATACTAATCTACACAAGGAGTTGTGTGTGAGGTAATTTGGTTACATTATATTCTATTTAACATAGACAATCTTGAAGATCAGCCACCAGTTCTTTTCTATGATAATCAAGGTGTGTTAAAGCTTATCAAGAATCAAGTATTTCATGAGAGGACCAAGCGTATTGAGTTATAGTGTTAGTATATTTGATAAAAAGTATTGAACCACCACATTTAACTCTAGTACTTCCCAACACATTCATAGGTAGTAGATATACTCACCAACTCACTTGGCAAGGTAAAATTTGATTTGCTTCAAGGTTACATTTGTAAAATAAATGTAATAAATGGGGAAATGTTAGTGTAGATTAGTTTATTTCATTATTTATAATAAATTTTAGTTAAGTTTTTATACCATTTTGATATGTTGTAATTAGTTACAGGTATTCAGCTGGCTTAACCATTATTTTCCCTTTGTATATATTTGATTGTTCTATTTGGTTAATACATATTGTGGTAAGGATCTCCTTCACTAGTAGAGAAATTAAAACCAGGATACTGAAACTACTACTTCTCTATCCATGAACTATGGGGTAGGGGTTGGATCTTGCCCATTTGTATTAAGATCATTATTATGCAATGAAGTTGGGTGTCTCATGAATATGATGTTGTAGCCATGGGTTTAATAGTTCTTCCTCTACCTGGATGGGAAGTGTTTGTTCTTTTTGAATTGTAGAATGCCTAGGATGTATCAATGATGGTATAATGATCTTTTAAGATCCCTCCACATGGGTCAATCCCCATCCTCAAAAAGATTCATCTCTTCTTCCTTCGAGTTTTCATACTTGTGGCTAGTGTTTCCCTTTGATATTTACTACACTTTTAGGTTTTGTTGAAGTTGTTTTGATTATTTCAAGTCATATATACCAAATCACCACATTTTTATTGTAAGTCATCAAATATATGTTATATTTTTAAATAAAAAATAAGGCAAGGCATTTCCAATAAAAACATATTAATACACATCATATATGATTTATTTTATTATTAATGATCTTTTATATAAAATCAATGATCTATTTTATTATTTGAATATCAGGTATATTAAAAAATGATCTATGACAATATGCAAATGTGGATTGTAACTAGTTAGAATAAATTTCTTAGTCTTTTTGATGGATTGTAATTAGCTATAATAAAGTAAACACACTAGCACAGAAGAAAATATTCATAAAACCCCCATAAAATAATAATAATAATAATAATAATAATAATAATAATAATACATTTAAAATTGTGAAATCCATGAATATATATATATATATATATATATATATATACTCCATTTTCAAAATTTAAATAAAAATATTAATATATAATTTATTTAGATCAATTATATATACTTTTAATATTTCTATTTAAATTTTATTATATATATATAAGTGAATTTAAATGTAAATATAAATATTAACATAAACTATATGTACTCTATTTAAAAACATTTAACTAATAATATTAAAATATAATTAATATAGATCAACTAAAATACATTTAACTCTTAAATTTGAGTGCAAAATCATATAATAAACATCTATGGTAGTAATTGAATAAAAGTTCATTGAAAACATTTACAACATTATAACATGTTGAATTCTATTTTCAATGACTGTTTGACATACAATGAAAATAACATTTAAGAACAATGTTTATCTATGAAATATATATAAGCATTTATTTATGATTACCTGCAGTCAGGTAAAAAATATGAACTAACAGTCTTTCTTGATGAAATTTAAAGCTACTCAAATAAGTATTCTACAAAATGAATCTAGACCATTGTCTCACCAGTTATTTGTATCAATTTAATAAAATCAAAGAATCTAAATAAAATAGTTAAACCTATTTTGGATGGAATGTTGAGATGCACTGATATTGAAAAATAATCAATCACTTATTGCAAAAACAAGGTTAGGGTTTGTAAAAGTGTATCCTTTTTTGGGATAGACACCATAATAGGAAAAGTGAAACTTCTTCTACTACAATCATCATCCCATTTGTCTACTTCCACCTCCTTACCCTTACTATTCTCAATATCTTTATTATTCTAAATATGATGCTGGTCCTCTTCATCCTACACAAGCACCATATGTATGGTAATAGAAAAAATGTGAACAATTAAGATGAACACAAAAAGTTGAGAGAAAAATAAATTATAACTAGAAGTTAGGGTTTTGAAAAAATAAAAAGGGATTAACAATTGGTAAGAAAACAAATTGCATTTAGATTTAGGGTTTTAAAAAAGAGAAATTTTGAAGTAGAATATTTTACAAGAGGGAAGGGTTATGTGGCTAGGGATGGTAGAATAAAAACATGAAATGATGTACATAAAATAAAATAGATCATGCCATTGGATATACATAGCTTAATGCTTATGTCTTTTTTTAAATTCCATTTGTGAATGTGCGTAGAATTTGTATGATATTGTAGGTGTTGCTTGTGAATAGAATGCACAAAATTGAGTTGATTTTGATTTTTTACCTTTTGATGATTATGTTTATGTTGCAATTTGATTGGATCAATACTACAAATAGGAACAAGATCAAAGACGTAGTAACCCATTTTCCCACTCCTATCATCTTCCACTTTGCACAAACTAGAATAATTTTATTTTCTTAGAAAGCATCCAAAAATATGAAGCACTTCAACATTTAGAAGTAACTGTATTATCCTCAGATCGAATATAAGATCCCCAAAATAGGATCAAAGGTACATAACAAAACATAAAAACATAAAAAAATCTTCTTTAGGCTATAAAATTAAGAAAAAAAACATAATAATGTATTACCTGATAATTCATCCCCTTATTAATTTAGATCTTCACAAAATATGAGAGCACAACAATTAAATTTAGGTCAATACGAACCATTCTATTTTCTTATAAATATGTTTTGTGCTTTGATTATATGGAATGCCATTGGAAGCTTTACAATACTCCCCAAAACTACAACAAAATATGGGATGTAATATATGTGCTTAGTAGGACTCATGTGATATTTCTTGTTTGTCGACACAACTTTTAATGATAATCTATTTCAATTTGGTGTTTTCTCAAAAAAAATTATAATAATCCATTTCCATCTTCCATGTTTTGATATGAATGACAAGTGTTAAATATGTTTTAGGATTTAAGTGGTTTTCATGACTCAAATTTATAAATTGCTTAAATTGGTATCGATTGAAGTTACAAGTACATGACGTACTAAAACATCAAGACTAGAAACTATGACTTTTAGGTCTTGCCACCAATTCAAAAGGCCAATATCTATTATTATTGGACATTTATTGTTATTATCAAATTTGTTTTATAGTTAACTATTTTACATACTCTTTGTAGTATGTCATCCCTTAGAGAAATTACATCTTAATTTCTCTAATGGATTTGACTTGCACATTAAATGCTCATGGGTAAAATTGTAAGTTAGTAGGTTTTCCTTTTAAATTTAATTGGCTATCCTTTTCTTTACTCATTGATTTTAGGAGTGAATACCCTTTTTGACTTAATTATCATTATTCTTCACGTTAATGTAATTTAATCGTTATCTTTTTGTGGAATTGTCTATTTTCTATATTCATAATAAAATATATTATTCCTTTATCAAAATAAATGTTCTAAGAGGTTATGCATATTATAATGAATAAATTATGAGTAAAATCATATTTCCCTATTTTTGGTGCATGGCGAAGGGATATTTCCATATGCCATATTGATGGATGTTAGTTATATGTATCAAAATTTTCTCTTTTCCCTCTGTATTTAATTTCATCCAATAATTTTTTATCTCACCTTATTTTTTATAAATAATTTTAATAATCCCTTTTTAACCATTTGGTGTAATAATCCCTATTAATTATTCATGTCACATAATAACCTTATAACATCGTATAACCTAATTAATTCACCTAATTCCCCATTATCCACTAACTAACCCCATTTATCTAATATTCAAGAATTTAAAATTCCCTCCCACCTACGCTAGCCTATGAGTAGCCTATCCTACACACATAGAGTCTCTATAACACATTAATCATATGAATAATCACCCATTAAGGATGATTTAATAGAAATTAACCTAGGTGATAAAATGGACCTAGGTGATAAAATAAACATAGGTGATAGAAATAGTTTAATAACTAGATGACTTATAAATTGATCATATTTTAGCTATAAATAGATTATAAATGAGATAATAATTTTATTAACATCTTTTTATCATATATAATAGAGAATAACTAAATAAAAATAGGTTAGACAATCTTTTAAGACATTACAAAATCGTTATGAAAACCATAAAGTCGTTTATTTCTAAGGAGTGAAAATCACATCTAAACTCATTGTGAAGAATAAATGTATATATATGCAAGGTCCATACTCTCCTATAGAAATATTGGACTTCAACTTAAAACCTTGAAGAGATATCCAATAAAAGGAAAGTTAGTAAAAAGTTATAGATATCAATAAAAATTTGCCAATAACCTAGAACTAATTGCAGATAGAAAACTTCACGTTTTGTAGCTACTAATTATCCTTCTTTTAGACTTGTAATTTTTTTTCCTAAAAATCTCATAATTACAATAAGTCAGAATCAAAAGGAGGCTCCCACCATGCCCATCCAATGTGAGATGGAGACTTTGAGAAATGAATTTAAGCATGCACAAATAACTATAATCTACTCAAATTTTAGCATAACCTCAAAAAATATGGATCAAAATATTAAAATTAAATCAAAATATAAGATGTATACATGATTTATACCTACATTATAACTCTTTAGACAAGATCCTTCTCTAAATTGACAAGCTGATTGCTTAATGTAGACTTAGAACTTGAAGTTAAAGCAATGGAGAATAACTTGATAATGGACTAAGATGATTAAGAGATTATGGACTGATTTTTATGGAGTTTTCTCATTATTTGGAATGGAGGGTGGGTTAATTATTTACTGAGAGGGAGGAAGGATGATCAATTTACATAATTCAATGTTGTGTGTAAGAAGATCAATGGTGGAGGACTACTCAAGAAATTAAAAATTCCTTAGATGATTTTAAAGGAGGGAATGTTTTAGAGGTATAAACCTATAGAGTATTTATATATGTTTAGTCATGATTAACGGGTGATTATTCATACAATTAAGGGGTTATAGAGAGTTTAGGGGTGTAGGAGAGGCTACTCATAAGCTAGGGTAGTTGGGAGTGAAGTTTAAATTTCTAAATATTATATAAATGGGGTTACTTAGTGGATAATGCAGAATTTGTTCAAATAATTAGATTATAGGATGTTATAAGATTATTATGTAACATGAATATTTAAGAGAAGATATTATACCAAATAGATATAAGGGGATTAATAAAATGAAATAGATGAAATAAGGACAGATAAAAACATTATTAAACAAAATTAGTAACAAAGGCAAGCCAACAAATTTAGATTCATATAAATAACATCCATGAATATGGCATAGGGAAGTATCCCTTCATCATGCACCAAAAATAGGGAAAAATGATTTTACTTATGATTTTATAAAACATAAGGATGTCCTTATTGATTGTACTATGCAAAAATTCTTAGGACAATTATTTTGACAAATAAATAATAAATTTTATTATGTATACAAACATAGAGAACTCCACACAATATAAGGAATGATTAAAATAAATTAACATGGAGAATAAATATTAATAGGTGGAAAAGGTATTCACTCCTAAATTACAGAAGAAAAAAAGAGGATAGTTTGTTAAATTAAAGAGAAAAACCTATTGACTTACATTTTTACCCACAAGAGTTTAATGTGCAAGTCAAATCCATTAGAGAAATTAAGATTTAATTTATCTAAGGGATGACATACTACAAATAGTATGTAAACTAAGTAGTTGTAAAATAAATCTGATTGAAGAAAAAAAGTAGTCCAATAAAAAGAGATGTCCAATAACAATAGAGATTGGCCTTTTGACATGGTGGCTAAACCTAAAATTCATAGTTTCTAGTTTCGATGGTTTATTATTGTGTGTATTTGGAACTTCAATTGATACCAATGTAAGCAATTTCCAATTCGAGTCATGAAATCAAGATATCTTGTAAAATCTACATTCTAAAACCTATAAAACATATTTAATTTGATTAAAATATGTTCAAAATATGGTAGATGGAAATAAATTATTATAATTTTTTTGGGTAAAACAACAAATTGAAATAGATTATTATAAAAATTGTTTTAGAAAATAAGAAATCTCACATGAGTCCTACTCAGGACATAAATCATATCCCATATTTCACTATAGTTTTGGGGAGTACCATAAATCTCCCAGTGGCCCTCCATATAATCAAAATAGAGAAAAAATTTATAAGCACATATAATGGTTCCTATTGACCTAAATTTAATTGATGTGCTCACATATTCTACAAAGATCTAAATTAACAAGTGGAAGAATTACTAGGTAATTAATTTTTATGCTTTGTTGTATTTCCTAATTTTATATCTTAAATAAGATTGAGCTATATTTATTATGTTTTGTTATGTTACTTTGATCTTATTTTTGGGAGCCTAAATTTGATATGAGGATAATGCAATTAGTTCTAAATGTTGAAGTGCTTCATAGTTTTAGATGATTTCTAAGATAATTAAATTAATGAACTTTGTTCAAACTCGAAGCTAATAGAAGAGCGGAAATGGATTTCTACATCTCTACTCTTGTTCCTATTTGCACTATTGATCCAATCGAATTGCAACATAAACATAATCATTGGAAGGCAACAACTTAAGAATAACTCAGTGCTACACATTCCATTCGCAACCAACACCTGCAATATCATGCAAATTCTAAGCCCATTCACAAATGGAATTTCACAAATAACATAATAATTAACGTATGTATATCCAATAGCATGATCCATTTTTTTTTATGTGTGATTCCATGCTTTTATTCTCACCGTCCTTGACCACATACCCCTTCCTGCTTGTAAAATATTCCTCTTCAAAATTTCTCTCTTTTTAAACCCTAAATTTGATTGTAATTTGTTTTCCTACCAATTTTTCATACATTTTTCTTTTTTAAAAACCCCAACTTCTGTTAAAACATGTTTCTCACAATTTTTTGTGTTCCTCTTAATTATTCATTTTTTCTATTACTTTACTTGATATATTTATTAGGTCGTATACAATGGGCTTCTTGCCTATGCATAATGAAGATGACCAACATCAATTTTGACATAATAAAGATGTGAAGAAGAAGAAGAAGAAGGTCAAGGAGGAGGAAGGAGATAAATGGGATGATGATTTCAACCAAGAATTTTCTATTTTCCTATTTTGGTGTCTAGTCCAAAAAATGATAAGATGTGAGCTACCATATTTTAGTATACAATCAATATTTTTTATGGAATCAATATTAGTGAAATTCAATATTGCATCTAATTTTTGTTTCCTATTTTCATTAAATTCTTTGATCTATTAAATTGACATAAATAATGGGTGAAACAATCCTGTAGTTTCATTTCATACACAAATATTTGAACCACTTTAATGTTCATCAAGAAAGACTATCATTTCATGTCTTCTACCAGAATGCAGATAGTCATAAATAAATGCTTATACATCTCTCATAAATAAATACTATTCTTAAATGTTATTTTCATGGTATGTCACACATTCATTTGAAAATATAATTCAACATGTGGGATTGTTGTAAATGTATTCAAGGAACTTCAATTGTATTTTATTGCCATATTGAAATTTAGTTTATCAATATTAATTATAAGTTAATATTTCTATTTTAAATCTATGTTAATATTTCTATAGAAAATTTACTTAAAATGAGTATATATAGTTGACCTATATTAATTATATGTTAATATTTTTATTTAAATTTCCATAAATATATGTAAGCTTCATGGTTTTTCATAGCTTTATATTAGTGTTGATGATGACTATTTTTTAGGGTTTGGTTTCTCAAAAATCTAGCTAGTTAAAATCCATCAAGAAAAAACTAAAAAATTTACTATAGATAGTTACAACCCACCTTTTCATACTATCATGGATCATTTTTAATGTAACTTATATATAAATAAATTGATTTTATATAAAATTCATTAATAACAAAAAACTACTATATGATGTGTGTTAATATTGTATATAATGTGTATTAATATTTTTCAATTGCCTTATTTTTAAATTAAAACATATAATGTATATTTGATAGTTTACAAGAAAAGGGTGGTGATTTGGTCTAAGTGACTTGAAAGTATTAAAAAAACATCAATAAAAATAAAAATTGAACTGAATATAAAAGGGAAACACTAACTAGAAGTATGAATATTAGAAGGAATAAGATATGAATCTTTTTTATGAGTGGGCTTGACCCATGTGGAGAGATCATGAAAAGTGCATCTAGCATCACCCATCCATCCTAGTTATTCTAAACATTATAAATAATAAACACTTCCCACTTGGATAGAGGATTAACTTTCACACCCATCTAAAATGCCTGATAATGATCTTACTACAAAATTCATATTCCAAACACGTCAACATCAAAAGAGAATAGGGACATTCTGTCCACCATATACAAGGAAAAAATTTAGATGAATATACTCCATCCCTATTCAAATCTTTCTTGGAAATATTGTCATTGATGTCAAAGCGTAATAGTGAATCTAATTGATGGTAATTTATTTTGATAAAATAAATAAATTAAATTAAAAATATTTAATTTAATTGAGGCAATTAATCATGAAAATAATGGTCATATTTTTATGTGGAGTCAAAGATAAATGAACTATGTCTTATGGGATTAAACAGATAATTATGGTGAAGGTCTCAGTGCCAATTTTAAGGCTAAAATAGTCACCAACCTTAGCTGACCTATTGGGAAGAGTTGTGACCATTCAAATGGACATTTTCATTTGAAGAGTCTTCAACTTAATTTGTAGTTCTCTATGGGTTATAAATAAGTGAATAACGAGTGGAAAATTTTGTTGATTCAAAATTCAAAGATATAAAAGAAGAGCATAAATATTTGAAGGCTGATTTTAGTGAGAATATTGAAAGGGAAACTAACAAGAATAAGGCATAAAATAGTAGTGAAAACACCCAAGTGTAGATGAAATCAAAAATAAATAAATCAGTGTTCTATCATCTATTGTGTTAGAAACAAATGAAATATAGAAGAGTGATTCTTGTGAGAAGGTTGGTGCCTTCATTTTAAAGAGATTGGTGTCTCTTGCTAAGTTGGTTCTCAATGAAAGGGGTTGGTGCTCCTATAGGTTGGTACATAAAAAATAGTATTTGGGCTTAGTGCTCTAGTAGGTTGGTGTCTATGAATATTTATATTGAGAAATATTTCTTCATGGTTTTCTCCTGAAAGGGTTTCCATGTATATCTAATGTCACTTTGCATTGTGTTATCTTGTGTTGTGATTTGATTGCTTTGAATATATTAATTGGAATAAGTGATTAAGTGTTAGAAAAGAAAAGAATATATAATAATGATTCATCTGCCTTTTAGTATTATGTTGTGCTTAAAAAGCATAATACTCTTAGTATGAAAGAAGACAAGAAAGTTGAGAAATTATTACATCAAGTAGTAGGAATATTATTTGAATTGATTGCACTTACAGAAATGATTGAGGACAAGCTATTAGTTCTATTAACATTGAGATATCTACCTTCTCAATTTTTCATATTCATCATGATGTTGAATATCGTAAATTAAGTAGTGTCTTTCAAAGAACTAGTGCATTATTTTCAATAAGAAGCCATTCAATTTGTGTAAGAAGAGTTATAGGATAATGCCTTGATCTCCAAGCAACATGGTCTAAAATTCTCAAGAATACCACCTAAGCAAACACAAAAAACCAAAAATTTGAAAAGGCAAAAATATAGTGACACATTTTCCCCACCAATATGCATGATATTGATTACTATTAGTATAATGCCTTGACACAAGGATCATCTAGTCAAGTTGGCACATCAGGTAGGGATTAGTCACATAAATCCAAGAGACATCATAGAAGCAACATGGAAATGTAGTGATATAACACCAATAGGATGATGAATCTGAAGAAGTACCAAAAATAGTATAATATAATTGTGCATATAAAGATTTGATTCTTGTCTCGTAAACCTTGTCACACATGAGCAAATTTTAACTGATCGAATCTAGTGTTATAAATCATATGAAAGGATGAAAGAAATTATTTAATTCATTGACAACTCAATCAACTGGATATACATTTTGAATTTTAGATGATAATGAATATGTTGTATAAGGATTTGGAACTATCACTAGTCCTATCAGGACACAAACTTGCACTCTCACAATGGTATTATTTATCCCTAGCTTGATAAACAATCTCTTTTCTATAAGTCAACTCTTGAATCATAAGGTTAGTGTAGAGTTCATGATCAATAATGACATAAACTCTTATCTCATCTCATGGGACAGTTAGGTTATTACTATAGCATTTTTGAAAGATCAATTATTTGACTTAGATGCAGTTTTATCTAATGTTTTTGCTTTCTTTGCCTCTATGTTAAATCTACAACATTTTAGCATTATTGATATGGGTATCATTTTGTTGATTCTTTGTACCAACTAATCTCTAAGGCCATGGTCCATGAAATTCCTTAGTTATCTCATTCCTTGCCTATATGCCTTAGATGATTTGTCAATAAATAACATAGGGTTTTGTTTGATCTGAGTTCCTCACAAGCCAAAGATCATCTTGACATGGTACACACTAATTTGTGCACACACCTGCCTACTTCTTTCAATGGATTCAAGTAATTTTAATTAAGCATTGATGATTTATTTTGCAATACATGGGTGATTTTTATAAGGAATAAGAGTGAAGCATTTACAAATTTTAATTTCCTCTACTATTTTGTTTTCACCCAATCAAGGATGCCTCTTTGAATTCTCTACTCAGATCAATTAGGGGAATTCACATCAAAGGAATTATTTGCATTATTGAAACAAAATGGTATAAAAAATCACCTAACTACTCCCTATAAGCCACAATAGAATTTAATAGTAGAGAGACAAAATAATTTAGTCATGGAGATGGCTCATTGCATGTTTTCTACTATGAATTTGGATATTCCATTTTAGGTAGAAGTAGTTCATATAGTTGTATATCTTCTCAATAGGGAATCTACAAAGATATTGAATGACAAGACATTAGAAGAGGTATGGATTACCATAAACCTTCAATCTCTCATCTTATATTATTTTTTTGTGCATCTTATATGCATATCCCTGCTAAAAAAAAGATGAAGAGTGAACCAAAGACACTCTAAGGCCTTCTATTGGTGTATAGTACTACCTCAAAAGCATATTATGTCATGGATCCTGAGACAAATAAGATATATAAAGGTTAACATGTGGTTTGTGATAAGTAATCATTCAACTCACTACCATAGAAGGAGGTAGAACATATGACCTCACATTGACCATTTCCATAGCTAGATGATTAGAATGAAGAACCCTGCCATAAAGAAGGTGAGATGCAGGGAGAATTGTTCATGGATCTTGGAAAAATGAAGGATAATTCTTTATATAATTAGTAGCATGATCAAGGTCTAGAATGGTTAGAGATCACCACTAGGGACTCACAATTAAACTATAATAGAAATACTTCATGAGGAGTTTGGACTAAAATACTAGTGAGATAGGAAGTTAGTCTCGTACTGATGAGTTCAATAGTTGATAACACTGATTAGAGATAGTTTGAGAGGCTTTACGTGAACCTTAGTGGAAGAAGAGCATGGATGTTGACTATGATTCCCTCATAAAAAATGGGATGTGGGAACTTGTTGATCTTCCTAAATCAAATAACCCCATTGACAACAAATGGATTTTCAAGACAAAGTATAAGGCAAATAGATCGATTGAAATATATAAAACCCAACTTGTTGTAAAGGGATATGGTTAACAAGAAAGAACTGATTATGAGGAGATCTTATCACCCACTACTAAGATAAATACTATTAAATTTGATTACACACTAGCAACACAAAAGGGATGGAAACATTAGTAGGTGGACATGAAAAGTGCATTTTTGAATGATGATGTCAAAGAAGAAGTGTATATGTCCAAGCCTAAAGGCTTCAGTGACAAATAATATCCACACAAGGTATGCCATCTAATTTAGGCACTTTATGTACTTAAATAATCACTAAGGGCATGGTACATTGAGATTTATGATCATCTATTGTAACATAGATTCATTTTTATCCCTTTAGATACTAATTTATATATCTAGAAGGTAGGCATAGAGATTGTCATTATGGTTTTGCATGTGAAAGATCTTATGATCATAGGAACTTTAGTTGAATTTATTGAAGAAGTAAGGAATGAATTTAAAAAATCCTTCAACATGATAGATTTGGGGATACTTCATTATTTTCTTGGCTTAGAGATATGGCAAAAGCAAAATCATATTTTTGTCTCCCAAATGAAATATGCCAAGAGTCTTTGATTAATATGGGATGAAAAATTGTAAACCAATGTCAACTCCTATGGATAAAGGTTTTGAACTATCTTGATTTTAGGAGTCACCTCAAGTACATGAAACTCACTACAGGTATCTTTTTGGGAGTCTCATTTACTTAACTTATACCCAACTAGACATATTCTTTGTTGTCAACTATATTTCAAGATTCATGCAAGAGCCAAAGAAGTGTCATTGGGTTGAATCTAAGAATGTTCTGAGATATGTATGAGGTAAACTTGATTATAGTCTAGAATACAATAACAACTCAAATTTATTCTTACATGGATATATAGACATGGACTATGTTGGATCTGTTGATGACAAGAAATCAATCTTACAGCATATTTCTCATCTTAGATCTATACCACTTTTGTGGATAAGTAAGAATAAATTTATAATTTATCTCCCATCTATATTAGTATAATATCAGGCTACACAAGGAGTTGTGTGTGAGGTAATTTAGTTACATTGCATTCTTTTTACCATAGATAATCTTGGAGATCAGCCACTAATTATTTTTTATGATAATCAAGGTGTGTTAAAGCTTTTAAGAATCAATTATTTCATGAGAGGAATAAGCACATTGAGTTTTAGTGTCAATATATTTGAGAACAAGTCTTGAACCACCAGATTCAGCTCTAGTACTTCACAACACATTCAAAGGTAGTAGATATACCCACCAAGTCACTTGGCTAGGTGAAATTTAATCTATTTTGGGCGTACATTTGTAAAAACAATGTAATAAAAGGGGAATGTTAGTGTATATTATTTTATTTCATTGTTTACTATAATGTTTACTTAAGGTTTTCTACCATTATGTTACATTGTAATCAATCATAGGCATTTGAGGTGGTTGTCTCATGAATATGATGTTATAACCATGGGTTTAATAGTTAGTCATCTACCCAAATGGGAAGTGTTTGTTCTTTTCAAAGTATAGAGTGCCCAAGATGGATGAATGATGGTACAACCACCTTTGAGGATCCATCCACATGGCCAATCCCCCTACTCACAAATATTCATCTCCTCTTCATTCAAGTTTTCATACTTATGGCTAGTGTTTCCCTTTGATATTTACTACATTTTTTGTTTTTATTGAAGTTGTTTTGATTCTTTCAAGTCATAGATACCAAATCACCACCTTTCTATTTTAAATCATCAAATGTATGTTATATTTTTGAATAAAAAATTAAGGCAATGCAT
Organism: Torreya grandis; assembly: GCA_037957365.1. Lineage (NCBI taxonomy): Eukaryota > Viridiplantae > Streptophyta > Pinopsida > Cupressales > Taxaceae > Torreya > Torreya grandis. Next base: position 1,300,142 of record JARHVA010004661.1, read on the forward strand.
TTTCAATTAAAACATATTAATACAAATCATGTATGATTTATTTCCTTATTAATGATCTTTTATATAAAATCAATGATCTATTTTCTTATTTCAATATAAGGTATATTTAAAAATGATCTATGACAGTATGCAAATGTGTATTTTTGATGTATTGTAATTAGATCTAATAATGTTTAGCCACTTTTGTTTAGATTTGTCACAAAATTAAACACATGAACACAAACAAAAATTTTCATAAAACCCTGAAATGATGATGATGATGATGATGATGATGATGATGATGATGATGATGATGATGATGATGATGATGATGATGATGATGATGATGATGATGATTTAATACATTTAAAATTGTGAAATCCATGAAAATATATATATATATATATATATACATACTCCATTTGCAAAATTTAAATAAAAATATTAACATATAATTTATTTAGATCAATTATATATATTTTGTTTAAGGATTTAAATTTCCTTAAATAAAATATACATATATAATCTATATAAATTATATATTAATATTTCTATTCAAATTTTATTATATACATACATACATACGTATGTATGTATGTATATGCTTGTATGTATATATATATATATATATATATATATATATATATATATATAAAAGTGAATTTAAATATAAATAAAAATATTAACATAAACTATATATACTCCATTTAAAAACATTTAACTAATAATTTTAATGTATAATTAATATAAATCAACTAAAGTGCATTTAACTCTTAAATTCGAGTGCTATATCTTAGAATAAACTTCTATGGCAATAATAGAATAAAAGTTCCTTAAAAAAATTTACAACATTATAACATGTTGAATTATATTTTCAATGATGGTCTAACATACAGTGAAAATAACATTTAAGAATAATATTTATCTATGAAAGATATATAAGCATTCATTTATGATTACAGTCTGATAGAAATCATAAACTGGCTATCTTTCTTGATGAAATTTAAAGTTGCTCAAATAAGTACTCTAAGAAATGAATCTAGACCATTGTCACACCAGTTATTTGTATCAATTTAAGAGAATCAATTTTTTTTTTAATAAAATAGGTAAAGTTATTTTGGATTCAATGGTGAGATTCACTGATATTGAAAAACAATCGATCACTTATTGAATAAACAAGATTAGGGTAGGTCACATCCTATCTTTTTTTGGACTAGACACTAGAATAGGAAAAGTAAAACTTATTATACTAAAATGAACATCCCATTTGTCTACATCCACTTATTGACCCATCTTATTCTCCACATCTTTATTATTACAAACTTGATGCTGGTCCTCTTCATCTTGCACAAGCACCAAGGCAATTGTATATGACCTAATAAATATTCCATGTACAGTAATGGTGAAAATTTGAATAATTAAGATGAACACAAAATGTTGAGAGAAAAATAAGTTATAACAAGGATTTAGGTTTTTTAAAAAATAAAAAGGGATGAACAATTGACAAGAAAACAAATTGCATTTGGATTTAGGGTTTAGAAAAAAGACAAATTTTTAAGTAGAATATTTTACAAGTGGGAAGGGGTATGTAGCAAGGGATGGTAGAATATAAACATAAAATCATTAACATAAAATAAAATAGATCATGCTAAGGGATATAATTACCTTAGTTCTTATGTCCTTTTCAAAATTCCATTTGTGACTATGCCTAAAATTCATACGATATTGTAGGTGTTGCTTGCAAATGGAATGCACAACATTGAGTTGATTTTGAGTTTTTACCTATTGATGATTATGTTTACATCTTAGTTTTATTGGATCATTACTACAAATAATAACAGGATAATAGACACCAAAACCCATTTCTCCTATTGTATCACCTTCAACTTTGCATAAATTGTATTAATTTTATTTTCTTAGAAAGGATCCAAAACTATGAAGCACTTCAACATTTAGAACTGAATGTATTATCCTTAGATCAAATATAGGCTCACAAAAATAGGATTAAAAGAACATAGAAAACATAAAAACACAACGCAATCTCCTTTAAGATATAAAATTAAGAAACAAAACAAAACATATTAATGTATTACCTGATAATTCTTCCCCCTATTAATTTAGATATTTATAGAATATGAGATCACAATATTTATGTTTAGATCAATAAGAAACATTATGTGTGCTTATAAAGTTGTTTTGTGATTTGATTACATGAAGGGCCATTAGAGGCTTTACAGTACTCACCAAAATTGTAGCAAAATATGAAATATGATATATGTGATAAGTAGGACTCATGTGATGTTTCTTGTTTGCCCACATAATTTTTAATGATAATCTATTTTAATTTGGTGTTTTCTCAAAAAAAATTTATAATAATCCATTTCCATCTACCATGTTTTGATACAAATGACAAGTGTTTGATAGGTTTTAGGATTTAAGTGGATTTCATGACTCAATTTTGGAAATCTCTTACATTCGTATCAATTGAAATTTTGGATACATGGCATAATCAAACATTGAGACTAGAAAATATGACTTTTAGGACTTGTCACCATGTCAAAAGGGAAATCTCTATTATTATTAGACATTGCTTGTTATTTTTAGAGTTATTTTATAGTTACTTATTTTAATACTCTTTGTAGTATGTCATCCCTTAGAGAAATTACGCCTTAATTTCTCTAAGGGATTTAACTTGCACATAAAACACTCGTGGGTAAAAATGTAAGTAGGTAGGTTTTACTCTTTAATTTTATTGGCTATTATTGTTTTTACTAATTTATTTTAGGATTGAATACCTTGTCCACTTATTTATCATTATTCTACATGTTAATGTATTTTAATCCTTCCTTATCTTTTGTGGAGTTGTTTATTTTCATATTCATAATAAAATTTATATTCCTTTATCAAAATAAATACTCTAAGATATTTTGCATATTATAATGAATAATGGCATCCTTATGTTTTGTAAAATTATAAGTACAATCATATTTCCCTATTGTTGGTGCATGGTGAAGGGATATTTCCCTATACCATATCAATGGATGTTAGTTATATGTATCAAAATTTTCTCAATTCTCTCTATTATTAATTTCATCCAATAATTTCATATCTCACCTTATTTTTTCTAATTAATCTTATTAATCCCATTTTAACCATTTGTTTTAATATTCCCTCTTCATTATTCATGTCACATAATAACCTTATAACATCCTACTACCTAATTAACTCACTTAATTCCCCATTATCCACTGACTAACCACATTTATCTAATATTCAATAATTTAAAATTCCCTCCCACCTACCCTAGCCTATGAGTAGCCTATCATACACCCCTAGACTCTCCATAACCCCTTAATAATATGAATAATCACCCGTTAATGATAATTTAATAAAAATGGACCTAGGTCATATAATAGACCTAGGTGATCAAATTGACCTAGGTAATAAAATGGACCTAGGTGATAAAATAAACCTAGGTGATAAAAAATGGTTTAATAAATAGATGACTTATAAATTGATCATATTTTAGATATAAACATATTTTAGATGAGTTAATAATTTGATTAACATCTAATTATGATATATAATAGAGTATAACTAAATAAAAATAGATTAGACAATGGATTAAGAAATTGTGAAATCACGATGCAAACCATAATGTTGCTTATTTATAAGGAGTGAAAATCAGATCTAAACTAATTTTGAAGAAAAAAATTATAAATTTGAAAGGGCCCTACTCTCCTAAAAATATTATTTAACTTCAACTCACAACCTTGAAGAGATATCTAGTAAAAGGAAAGTTAGTAAAAAGTTACAGATATCAGTAGAAAATTGCCAATCACCTAGAACTAATTGTAGATAAAAGAATTCCAATTTTGTGGCTACTTATTATCCTTATTTTAGACTTGAAATATTTTATTTTTAAAAAATCATATTTAAGATAGGTCATAATTAAGAGGAGGCTCCCACTGTGGTCGCCAAATATGAGATGGAGATTTTGAGCGATGAATTTAAGCATGCACAAATAATTATAATCTACTCAAATTTTAGCATAAGCACAAAAACTTGGAGCAAAATGACAATAGGAAATCAAAATAAAAGATTTTTACGTAATTTATACCTGATTTATAACTCTTTATACAAGATTTTGCTCTAAATTGATAAGCTAATTGCTTAATGTAGACTCAAACCTTGAAGATAAAGTAATGGAGAATAGCTTGATAATGGACTAAGATGGTTAAGAGATTATGGACTGATTTTTTTATGGGGTTTTATCATTATTTGTAATGTATGGTGGGTTTATTATTTATAGAGAGGGATGAAGGAAGATCAATGGTGTAGAACTATTAAAGGAATTAAAAATTCCTTGAATGATTTTAGAGGAGGGAATGTTTTAGAGGTAGAAACCACTAGAGTATTTCTAGATGTTTAATCATGATTAATGGGTGATTAGTCATATAATTAAGGGGTTTTAAAAATTATAGGGGTGTAAGAGAGGCTACTCATAGGCTAGGGTATGTGAGAGGGAATTTTACATTTCTAAATATTAGATAAATAGGGTTAGTTAGTGGATAATGCATAATTAGTTGAATTAATTAGGTTATAAGATTTTATAAGATTATTACATGACATGAATAATGAAGAAAAGATATTAAACCAAATAGATATAAGGGGATTAATAAGATGAATTAGATGAAATAAGGAGGGATAAAATATTATTAAACAAAATTAGTAACAAAAGTAAGCCAATAAATTTAGATGCATATAACTAAAATCCATGAATATGTCATAGGGAAATATCCCTTCACCATGTACTAGCAATAGGGAAAAATGATTATACATATGATTTTATGAAATGTAATGATGTGATTAATCATTATAATGTGCTAAACTTCTTAGGAACTTTATATTGATTGTGGAATAATAAATTTTATTATGGATAGACACACAGACAACTCCAAAAAAATAAAGGAAGGTTAAAAATAGATTAACATGGAGAATAATGATTAATAGGTGGAGAAGGTATTCACTCCTAAATTCCATAATAAAAAATAAGGATAACTATTTATATTAAAGAGAAAAATCTATTGACTTACATTTTTACCGATGAGAGTTTAATGTGCAAGTCAAATCCATTAGAGAAATTAAGATGTAATTTCTCTAAGGGATGACATACTACAAATAGGATGTAAAATAAGTAGTTGTAAAATAGATCTAATTGAATAAAAAAATAGTCCAATAACAAGAAACATCCAATAATAGTATGGATTGGCCTTTTGACATGGTGGCCAAACCTAAAATTCATCATTTCTAGTCCTGATGGTTTATTATTGCATGTATCTAGAACTTCAATCGATACCAATGTAAGTGATTTCCAATTTGAGTCATGAAATCCATATATGTTGTAAAGTCTATATATAATAAATTAAATCATTAAACCTATCAAACATACATCATTCGATTGAAATATGTTTAAATTATGATAGATGGAAACAAATTATTATAAAGTTTTTCAGGGAAAACACCAAATTGAAATAGATTGTTATAGAAATTAGCTAGCAAAAAATAAATTTCACACGAGTCCTACTTAGCACATAGGTCATATCCCATATTTTACTATAGTTTTGGGGAGCACCATAAATCTCTTGGTGACCCTCTATATAATCAAAGCATAAAACAACCTTATAAGCACATACAATGGTTCCTATTGACCTAAATTTAATTATTGCTCTCACATATTTTTCAAAGATCTAAATTAACAAGGGGAGGAATTATCAAGTAATCATTTTTTATGATTTGTTTTATTTCTTAATTTTATATCTTAGAATAGATTGTGCTACGTTTATTATGTTTTGTTATGTTACTTTGATCTTGTTTTCAGGAACCTAAATTTGATCTGAGGATAATACAATGAGTTTTACATGTTGAAGTGCTTCATAGCTTTGGATTATTTCTAAGAAAATGAAATTAGTGTAGTTTTTGAAAAGTGGAATCTGATAGAAGAGGGGCAATGGATTGCTCATCTCTGCTCTTATTCCTCTTTTTAGTATTAATCTAATTAAATTGTAACATAAACATAATCATTGAAAGAAACCACTTAAAAACAAATCGATGCTCCACATTCCATTTTCAACCAACACCTAAAATATCATATTAATTATAAGCCCATTTATAAATTAATTTACACAAAGGACATAAGCATCAAGTTATGCAAATCTAATGACATGATCCATTTTATTTTTTGTGCATGATTTCATGTTTTTATTCTTGTTGTCCCTAACCACATACCCCTTCCTGCTTGTAAAATATTCCTCTTCAAAATTTATCTCTTTCTAAACCTTAAAATTTGAATCTAATTTGTTTTCCTATCAATTGTTCATCCCTTTTGAGTTTTTCAAAACCCAAACTTCGATTATAATATTTTTTTCTCAAAAACATTTGTGTTCCCCTTAATTGTTCCTTTTTTTCCATTAATTTACATGATAGATTAATTAAGTCATATATTAAGGACTTCTCTCTTGTGCATGATAAAGAGGACCGACATCAAGTTTGACATAATAAATATGTGAATAATAAGAAGGTCAAGGAGGAAAAAGGAGATAAATGGGATGACAATTTCAGCCAAGAAGTTTCTATTTTCCTATTTTGGTGTCTAGTCTAGAAAATGCTAGGATGTGAGCTACCGTATTCCAGTCTATAATTGATGGTTTTTATGGCATAAATATTAGTGAAATTCATTATTGCATTTAAAAAAACATTACCTATTTTCTTCAGGCTCTTTTATTCTCTTAAATTGACATAAATAATGGGTATAATAGTGGTGTAGATTCATTTCGTACACCAATTATTTGAGTCACTTTAAAGTTCATCAAGGAAGACTATCAATTCATGTCTTCTACCAGAATATAGGTAGTCATAAATGAATGCTTATATATCTCTCATAAATAAATACTATTCTTAAAATGTTATTTTCATGGTATGTCACATAGTCATTAAAAATAGAATTCAATGTGTGAGATTGTTGTAAATGTTTTCAAGGAAATTATATTCTATTTTATTGCCAAATAAGTCATTCTATGCTCTAGCACTCAAATTTTGTACCTATGAGATTAAGTTTATCGATATTAATTATATGTTAATATTTGTATTTCAATTATATTTTTATGTTTTTACAAAAAATTCCTTAAAAGGAGTATATAGTTAACCTATATTAATTATATGCTAATATTATTATTAAATTTCCATAAATATATGTAAACTTCATGGTTTTTCACAACTTTAGATTAGTGTTGATGATGACTATTTTGTGGGGTTTGGTTTATGAAAAATCTAGCTAGTTAGAATCCAACAAAAAAAGCTAAAAACTGTATTATAGATAGTTACAATACTCCTTTGCATACTATCATGGATTAGTGTTTAATATAACTTATATTTACATAAATTGATTTTATATAAAAGTCATTAATAACAAAAATATAGTATATAATGTGTATTACTATTGTATATAATGTGTATTAATATTTTTCAATTCCATTATTTTTTAATTAAAAAATATAATGTATATTTGACAATTTACAAGAAAAAGGTGGTGATTTGGTCTAAGTGACTTGAAAGGATTAAAAAAACATCAATAAAAATTAAAATCTCACTGAATATCAAAGAGAAACACTAACCAAAAGTATGCATATTATAAGGAAGAGTAGATGAATCTTTCTAATGAGGGGGGTTGACCCATGTGGAGAGACCCTCAAAAGTGATTCAAGCATCACCCATCCATCATGGTCATTATACACATTCAAAATAACAAACACTTCTCACTTAGATAGAGGAGGAACTTTCACACCCATGCCTACAACATCATATTCATGAAACACCCACTTGAAATGCCTAACAATGACCTTACTACAGACGGGCAAGATCCAACCCCTATATTGAGGAGAAAGGGTAGTGAAGAGGTAGTTTGAATATCTCATATTCAATTTTGGTACTAGTTGAGAAGATCCTTAGGGAAATGTGTCTAAAATAATTATACTTGTAATATAAGGAGCACTACCTTATTGATTGAGAAAATTTTAAAGGTATTAAAACTCCAACATATACTTCTCTACTTGGGATTCAATCTGAAAGAATGTACAATTGAGCATGTAAACATTCTTGTTAGTTTAAAAATATTTTGAACCATCTTGATTTTTTTAATACTAGAGTTTCTAGACATGTAATACTGAAAAGGAATAATATCTTTGAATAAAAAAATTAAGAGAGAGATAGGTATAAATTAAAGAACTAAAGATTTCAAAATCCATAGTATGAGAATTTATTGTTTATAAAAAACACTATCAGTCATCAAAAGTTTCACATTCACTTCAAAAACTATTTTTTTTTTAATATAAATATTCTCTAGGAACTGATAAAAAATCCCGAAATAGAGCAAGTCTCTATGCACTATGCTTAGGAGAGTAAGGAAGAAATTGGAGATAATTCCACTTCCAAACACTATGGGAATGAGTTAAATTCCAAAATATTACTTGAGGGTGAGATTGGGGAATTCCAAGATGAAGAATCCTTTCATCCAAATATAATCGCTTGTAACACTTAACAATAGAATGGTCAATTTGAAGTATCATTGAGTGAAACACAAGACACATAGTTGAAATTGCATTAAATAAATATATTAGTGGAAAATAATGAATAAAGTTTGAATAAAATTATCATGAAAAACAAGGAAGAATAAATCTAGCCATGATGAATAATCACCATGAATATAATTAATGTGAAGGCAACTATTACAGTGGAGGTTCATATTAAAGTATTAATTATAATGCATAATAATATCCCATAAGTCAAGTTTCTAGTGAAAATTTAAAATGAATGAGGAATTTTTCAATCTAATATAGTCATTCAACGAATGATAAAATAAATATTAAAAAAGACACAACCACAAGAACTCATATAAGTCATAAAATTATGGGAGGAACCACCCTTCAAGTAATTTTAATTATCCAAATGGAAAGAGAGGTGGTTATAGCAATTAATGGGCACACGGATCTCTATATAAAAGGATAATTATTTAAATATGAAGAAACTAGTGCAAAATCAATGGAGGACTATGAGAGAGCCTTTATTGCATTTCATAAAAGGATGGACTAAGGTAAGATCTAATAAAATCTATAGTGGCCTATAATGTCATTCATAGTCTTTGTTTTTTAGAAAGACTAAGATCACTTTATTATAACATATATATCTCTTTTGATATATGAATGAGAATGGATTCCATAGTATCAATTTATGGGCTATGTGCAAATGTTGTGAGGGTGTCTAGGTGGATCATGGTATGAAAAAATCTCATCACCTAGTATTCATTATGATCATATTAAGAAAAATCAAACATCAAGAGAATTAAAATGCATTAATCATGTGAAAAAATTATATATTTCACTTATACCTTACTTAATAAGTAACTTAGGTTGATTTTGTGTGTTAATGTTTGAAACTTTTATTTTTAGTTTACCATACTATTATTGTTTCATTGGATCACCTGTGAAATCTGAAATTCTAGGAGCAATAAGTAATGTCTTCTTTTTATTTAAAATTATTAAAATGCTAAGTTATTTTTGTGGTTATTGACTCTCTTTATGAATAATTGAAATACAAATAAGTACAAACAAGATGAATGATCAAGAATAAAATAAATTAATCCATAATGACATTTCTTGTCCCTTTTATACTCATTCATTATGCCCAATTAAATGGGCTTCCTATTCTTGTGAAATGAGACATGTGAATGTAAACCATAAATTTTATATAGGAATGATTACACGTTTTTTAAAACCTACATATTATACATTTTTCTTTTTTAAATAGACACCATTGTGAATTATTTAACAATCACTCTATAGGGAGTGTCTTCATGTGGACACCTATAATATAGGTTAAAACCATTATGTATATTTGTGAATTTATGTTGAGATTAATGTCTCTCCATTGGTAGAAGAAATAATGCAGTAATCACATGTGCCAACAAGCATCAAAAAGTGTCTCTCAGACATGGAAACCTTTACTATGCATACTCTAAAGACCTTAAAATATTATTTCATGATTTCTTCTTCAAACCATGACCTTACACTTCAAAAACATAATTAAAACAACATTTAATAACTCAAACCATGATCACATGAGCTCACATGCCTCCAAACATGATCTTGATGTGTCATCATGTCACCTAGCATCTTAAGACAAGGTCGATGACAATACCACCAATGAATAGCTTACCCTTTTGGCTCACTCCAAGATTCATGTGACTGACTCTAAATCTTTATCTCATGATCTAACATTTTTTTTCACAAATTTAAGTCCATACACATCCATATTATCATCATCATAGCTTTACAAGCTATATCCATGCTCAATAACTAGTCCATCAAATAGACCTACTATGCACCATACCCCTTTGAGACCTTGATGACACTAGAGATGCACTCTAGAACTCATTCTCATTCCAAAAAATGTCATACCATGCTCAAGTACTACCACTCATATTCTTAAAATCCTCAGCCCACTTAACAAAGGTTCACTATTCATGCCTTCATCAATACAAGACTAGGCTTCACAAAACACTTTATCCACAAATAATTACATCTTATGAACTCAGTCAATCAGTGACCTTATAATAGAAATAAATTCAACGCAATCAATACTCTCTTTCTAATTATTTCTTGTAGAAATACAAAACAACATTGATCATAAGCTTGTCACATCTCGACACTATGCCAAGACCTTATGCAGAACTCAAGGACCTATTACACATTGCTTAACCTATCATGATCACTTACCATGCATCTTCACAAGAACACCTTTGGGACATCAATGATAATAATAATGCCTCAACATAATAATAGGAACATACCTCAATAATATCCCCATGTGTCATTGATGGCAACCATTCTAACAAGGCAGATCATTCTCATCTCCCCAAGCTAGATCTTCCTCAAACTAATCTTTCTCCCAATATGGTCTTTCTCCCCCTTTGACATTAATGACAAAGGTTCATCTTGAACAATACTACCATCTAATCCTTGGACCTGAAACATGATTTCTCCCTAATTAAGATCAATCTTCTTCTGATCAACCAAATAGAAGCATAACTCACATGAATATCACTCCCCTTAAGCTTATACATACTTCAAATACATGAATATCACTCTCCTTGCTTGTTATCTAGTAACAAGTAAATAAGAAACCCCCCTCTTTGATAAAGAATTTTCTTAGTAATGACAATCATCTTTAACAACAAGAAACCAAACACATAGGAAGAAAGAGATTAAGAAGCATCTTAGACACATTCTCCTCCTAACACCATGCATACCATTTTTAGATGAACTCAAAACACATGACTAGTCACCTTGTCCTTGACATGACTGAAACCAAATGATTACACTCAGAATACTCACTAGGATAACTCACATTGAAATTTAATGAAGAACATTCCCTTGTCTTCATAACTCATTGATCTTTTAGACCAATCTATAACTCATATGACTTCTCGGAACACATGATCAATTTGAATAGATATAGCTTCATAAGGTCTTCACATCATAGAATTTGACAATTGGTTTGAACCATCGTGCCATCACCTTATCTAACTTGGACCTCTTTGTAGACAAAGGGGCTTGCTCGTTTTCTTAACAATATGTCAATAATTTGTCTAATCTAACCTAATCTAACCTATATATTTGTAACATCTTATTCATTATAAGGGAGAGCATAAGTAAGTATACTCACATTCATGAAACTTTTGATGCTCAGGTCAAAATTCTCAATAGATGTTGTAAGTTCAATACTTAAAATACAAGAAGAAGACCAATATATTATTAGTTGGAGACTTCAAAGACTATTGCAGCTCATTAGTTTAACTTCTTCTTTTTACCTTTAATGACCACAAGCAAGATAAGATCTTTAATATTGAAAATTGACATCTAAATCTCCCAAAAAGTACTAAGGATCATAAGGAAACTTGAAATAGAGTGTTTGAATGAGATATACCCCCTTTGGATTGAAATATGACACCTATATATATGTTTCCAAATCCTAAAATCTAGTAATATAACTGGGCTAATTATAACTTAGGAAAGGGTAAGATGAAACTAAAACTACTAGTGTATATATAAATGGATCATTTAAATATAATAAATTAGATATCTATATTTATATTTAAAATCATTATTATATGTATATGTGTGTGTGTGTGTATATATATATGCATTCATACATACATGTACATATACATATATATGTATATGTATATGGATGTATATGCATGTATGTATATATGTACGTATGTATGTACATACGTACGTATTTATGTATGTATGTATGTATGTATGTATGTATACTTTGAAGATGTTTGAGAGTGGTTTTAGACATCTAGGAGTTATAATGCAGAGTTTAGGTTTTGGAGGGTCCTATTAGATTTTAGAATTCATTAGATTTTAGGGTTTCAATATTTTAGGGAGATATAATAAGAGTCAAAAAGGCTTTATGAAATAACATATCTTACATAGTATCATGATCGAATATTAACTTGTTAAGACTGTACATTTTAAAGCATACACTCGGGGAGACTTATGCATCAATAAGCCACTATAAGAGAAAGAGCCAATAAAAAGATAAAATAGAGTAATGTAAGATCATAAATTTTTAAAATAGAGTAATGTAAGATCATGCTTTGGATAAAAACATATAATTAAAAAATATCATAAATAAAAATAAATTTTTAAATAACTATTGATAAATGATTACATTGAAGTAACATATAAATATATTAGCTTACCTTTCCACTGAATGACTACATCAAAACCAGGGAGGGCAAAATAAATTCATTTGAGAAACCCTAAGGATGAAAAGATAAAAATAAACAAAATCAATGCATGCATATGAAAAATGGTCATTAAATGGCATTATAATTATGATTCATATTATTTTTAAATATCTTATTCATATTATTATTATGAATAGTTTGTTCTTTTTCCACCAATTGTTTAATACAAAAAATGCCATTGGAATTACAATTTGCCTTTGAATAAATATACTCATAGAATTATGCATATGGTTCTTAGTCCTTTCTCTTTCACATATTAAATTAGATAATCGATGCAGGTTGATGTTTTTATCCAACAATTTGGTTTTTTCATCTAAATCATAATTTAGGAAAAATATGATCCCAAGCTTGCACATTTTTTATGATGTTGTGTTACAAGTGACTTCATTTAGACAAAAGGATTCTTCATCTTGAAATTCCTCAACCTCACCTTAAGGAAATGTTTTGGACTTTCCCTCATGACCAAAATGTTTGGAAGTGGAATCATATCCATGTTTCCTTACTATCCTATGTCTAGTGCACGGAGACTTGCTCTACTTGGGGGATTTTTATCAATGCCTTTGGAAGATGAATCATATCCATGTTTCATTAACATCCTAAGTCTAGTGCATGGAGACTCACTCTATTTGGGGGGTTTGTCTCAATGCCTATTTATTTTGGGAAAAACATATTTTTGAAAATTATCATAATTTTTTATGACTAATGTTAGCATAGCTTAGTTTATGTCATTATTTAGTATAATGTTTAGTTAAGTTATTACACCATATTGATGCATTGTAATTAGTTATAGGTATTCATCTAGTTCAATCACCATTTGCCCTTTCTATATATTCACTTGATCTCTTTGATTAATACATCAAATTAGTCTGCTTCTTTCAATATGGTATCAAAACATATTTTCTCATACTTGTTAACAACCAAACATATATATTAAGCATTATATAAGTTTTGTCAAAATTAGTGACCACCATCAGATTGCAAGAGTTCGTAAAGGCCAAATCCTGAAGTTTGATTGATGATCAGAAGCCTAGGATGGTGTAACATTGTGGGAAAGAGAGGTGATCCCTATAGACAAGCCTAGAGAGTACAGATCATGTGTTAGAAGAAGCTAAAACTGCCAAATTCTGATAAGATACAGTGACGTTTGAGAAAACGCCTATGGAGTGAGTGTAGAAGCAATGATGGTAGAATCAACAACACTAAGCAGACAACATAAAAAGGAAAGCATAGAATAAGCTCAAGCCTAAAAATACTTGTAGCTACTCATTGAAGCTTATTAATGCAAAAGAAGGAAAAGAAGGAAATATGAAGCAGAGGAGAACCAATGCAAGGAAGAAACTTCAAATATCATACATGGTGGAGATACAACCAATTTTTAAACCACACATAGGAGTAAAACCTTACAAGGTACATCTTTCTAATACAAAATTTTGAATCAATACAAACTACTTTGTTAGCTTTGTAAAATTTTGTAAAAGTAAAAATATAAAATATCTGCACCCAAACTATTATTGTCTGATGCCCAACTACACAAACTACCAAATTTTTCCATGTGGAAAATGAAGATGTGAGTGATTCTTGAGTTCAAAGAATAATGTGGCATCATCACTAGAGTGGTGACCCATCTTACTATAGTCGATGAATGAACAAAATAGGATAAGTTAAATGAAAAAGCCATTATGTTGATCACACTTAGTGCCACTGATGAGGTTCAACCTCATATTCAAGACACATCAACATCAAAAAAGGATTGGGAAATTTTATCCACCATATATGAGGTGAATAATTAGATGAAGATACTCCATCTCTAGTCAAAGCTACATACTCTCAGTATGAAAGAAGGTGAGGAAGTTGAGGAATTCTTACATTTTGTAGTAGAACTATGAGTTGAATTTATTGTGCTTACAAAAATGATCGAGGAAAAACTATTGGTTTTGATCACATTGAGAGCTCTCCCCTCTCAATTTTGCACATTCATCATGACGTTGAACATTAGAAAGTAAGCAGTGCCTTTCATAGAAATGGTGAATTTGTTTCAATAAGAAGCCATTAAGTCTGTGAAAGAAGAGTTATAGGATAAAGCCCTGATCTCCAAGAAACATGGTCTAAAATTTTGAAAATGACCACCAAAATAGACACAACAACAACAATAATAAAAATTTGAAAAGGCAAAAAGATGGTGTCAAATTTGCCCCACCAATATAGATGATATAGATAGCTATTGCTATAATGCCTTGACAGAAGATTCATCTAATAAAGAGGGCACATCAGGTAGAGATGAGTCACATAAATCCAAGAGGTGTCCTTGATGATGGAAGCAACATAGACATGTAGCAACACACCATCAATAGGATGATGAATCTAAATAGAAAGTACCCAAAATAATAGAATATAATGGTGCATATAAGGACATTATTCTTGTCTCCCAAACCTCATCACACATGAACAAAATTTGGTTGATAAACTATGGTTTTAGCAAGCATATGAAAGGATGCAAGGAACTATTTGATTCACTAACAACCAACCAACTGGGGATCAAATTTGAGTTACTTATGATAAAGAGTATGTTTTATAAGGAATTGAAATTATCACCATTCCTATCAAGACATGAACTTACACTCTCATAGACGTACTATTTGTCCCTAGCTTGACAAAAAATTTGTTGTTTGTAGTTTAGCTCATGAATAATAAGGTTAAGGTAGAGTTCATGATAAATAATGACACAAAATCTTATCTCCTCTCATGGTATAATGATGTTATTACTAGAGCATTTTTGAAGGATCGATTATTTTCCTTAGATGTAGTTTCATTCGATGTTGTTTCTCTATTTGTCTCTATGATAAAATCTACAACCTTATGGAATTATCGATATGGGTCCCTGTCTAGTGGTTCTTTGCACTAGCTAAGTTTTAAGGCTATGGTCTATGGAATTCCTTAGTTGTCTCATTCCATGCCTATATGCCTTGGATTCCTTGTCGGTAAATAACATAAGGTTAAATTTGAGCTAAGTTCCTCAAAATCCAAGGATCATCTTAGTGTGGTACACATCGATCTGTATAAACCCATGTGTACTTCTTTCTAAGCATCCAAGTAGTTTCAGTTGTTCATTGATAATTTCTATTACAAGACATGGGTGTTCTTTCTAAAGAATAAGAGTAAATCCTTTACAAATTTTAATGTCTTCTACTAGTTTGTTGTCACCCAATCAAGGATGCCGCTTTGACTCCTCTTCTTAGATCGAGTGGGGGAATTCACATCAAAGGAATTCTTGGAATTCTTGAATCAACATGGATTTAAAAATCAATCAACTACTCCCTATAAGCCACAAATAAATGTAATAAGAGAGTGACAATATCATTCACTCATGGAGATGGCTCATTGTATGCTTTTCACTATGAAGTTGGATGCACCATTTTGGGAAAAAGTAGTTCAAATACTTGTATATATTCTTAGCAAGGAACATATAAATATCTTTAATGACAAGACACTAGAAGAGGTATGGAGTGGTCATAAATATTCTATCTCTCATCTTAGAGTATTTGGTTGTACATCTTATATGTATGTCCCTACTAAAAAGAGGAAGAAGATAGAGTGAAAGACACTCCAGTTCCTTCTATTAGGGTATAATACTACCTCAAAAGCCTATTATTTCATGGTTCTTAATAAAAATAATATATATGGAAATTAAAAAGTGATTAGTGATAAGTCACAATTCAACTCACTACCACAAAAGGAGTTGGTATATACCACCTTGCATTGACTATTCCTACAATTAGGTGATGAAAATGAAAAACCTTCTCACAAAGAAGGTGAGCTACAAGGAGAATTATTCATTGATCTTGGAAATATAGAAGATAATTCTCCATTGAATTAGCAACATCATTGATGTTTAAAATGGGTGGAGAGCACCACTAGGGATTCACACCTGAGTTCTAATCCATATACTTCATCAGTAGTTTAGACTAGAACATAAGCGAGATAGGAAGTTAATCTTGAACTAATGAGTTTAGTAGTTGACAACACCAAACCAAAGATAGTTTGAGAGGCTTTATGTCAACCTTAGTGGAAGAATGCCATGGATGCTGAATATGATACCCTCATCAGAAATAAGATGTGGGAACTTGTCGATCTAGTTATAACAAAGAAATCCATTGGCTACAAGTGGATTTTTATGAGAAAGTACAAGGCAAATATATCCATTGAGAAAGTAAAGCACAACTTATTGCAAAGGGATATGCTTAGAAAGAAATAATTGACTATGAAGATATCCTTTCACCCACTGCTAAGACAAATTCCATTAGAATTATCTACACACTAGCAACAGAAAAGGAATATAAACATTAGTTGATGCACATGAAAAGTGTATTTCTGAATGGTGATCTCGAAGAAGAAGCATACATGACCCAACTAAAGGGATTCATTAATGAATAATATCCACAAAAGGTATGCCATCTAATTAACTCACTTTATATACTTAAGCAAAAACTAAGGGCATGGTACATTAAGATTAATGATCATCTATTGCATCATAGATTCATTTTTATCCCCTTAGATACTAATTTGTATATCAAGAAGGTAGGCATAGAGATTGTCATTCTATTTTTTTATGTGGATGATCTTTTGATCATAGGAAGTTCAAATGAACTTATTGAAGAAGTAAAGAGTGACTTGAATAAATCCTTCAACATGATAGATTTGGGGATACTTCATTGTTTTCTTTGCTTGGACATATGATAAAAGTAAAATCATATTTTTGCCTCACAAATGAAATATGCTAGGACTCCTTGAGAAATATGGGATGATAGATTATAAACCAATGTCAAATCCAATGGATAAAGGTTTGAAACTTTATCAATTTTCAGATTCACCTCATGTAGATGAAAATCACTATAGGTTGCTTGTTGGGAGTCTCATTTACTTGACTTATACTAGACTATACATATGCTTTATTGTCAACTTTCTTTTGAAATTTTTGTAAGAGCTAAAGAAGTGTCATTAGTTTGAAGCTAAGCATGTTTTGAGAAATGTCTGAGGTACACTTTATTATGGTCTACAATACAAGAAGAACTAAAATTTATGTTTGCATGGATATATAGACTTAGACTATGTTGTATCTATTTATGATAGGAAATTAACCTCAGGTTATATTTTTCATCTTGGATCTGTATCAATTTTGTGATAAGTAAGAATCAATCAATAATTTCTCTCTCATCCACAGATGTAGAATATTTTGCTACATGAGGAGATTTGTCTGAGGAAATTTAGTTACATTGCATTCTATCTAATATAGGCAATCCTAGATATCCATCCCCAATTCTTTTTTGTGACAATTAGGGTGTGTTAAAGCTTGTCAAGAATCTAATATTTCATTATAGGACCAATCACATTGAGTTTCAATGTCAATATATTCAAGAACAAGTCTTGAACCACCACATTCAACTCAAGTACTTCCCAACACATTCATAGTGGTACATTTGTAAAAACAATGTAATAAAGGGGGGAATGTTAGTGTAGATTAGGTTTTTCAATTATTTAGTATAATATTTAGTTAAGTTGTTACACCATTTTGTTGCATTTTGATCAGTTTTAGGTATCCAGTTAGTTTAACCACTATTTTCCCTTTGTATATATTCAGTTGATCTCTTTGGTTAATACATATTATATTAAGGATCTCTTTCACTAGTAAAATAATTGAAGACAAGCTACTAAAAATACTATTCTCTATCCCTGCTCCATGGTGTAGGTGTTGGATCTTTCCTATTTATAGTAAGATCATTATTATGCATTTGAGGTGGGTGTATCATGAATATGATGTTGTAGCCATGGGTTTAATAGTTCATCCTCTACCTAGATGGGAAGGGTTTATTCTTTTGGAAGTGCAGAATGCCTAGGATGGATCAACGATTGTATAACCACCTTTGAGGATCCCTCCAATTTGGTCAATCCCCCTCCTTAGAAATATTCATGTCCTCTTTGTTCTAGTTTTCATACTTGTGGCTAGTGTTTCCCTTTGATATGTACTACATTTTTTATTTTTATTGAAGTCATTTGGATTCTTTCAATTCATATATACCAAATCACCACCTTTTTATTGTAAATCATCAATTATATTTTTTATTTTTTAATAAAAAAATAAGGTAATGTATTTCCAATTAAAACATATTAATACACATCACATATGATTTTTTTCTTATTATTGATCTTTTATATAAAATCAATGATCTATTTTCTTATTTCAAAATAAGTTAAAATTAAAAAATGATCTATGACAATATGCAGATCTGGATTGTAACTAGTTAGAATAAAGTTCTTAGTCTTTTCTATTAATTGTAATTAGCTATAATAAAGTTTAACCTTTTTTGTTTATATTTGTCACCAAAGTAAACACATGAACAAAAACTAAAATATTCATAAAACCCCTAGATGATGATGAAGATGATGATGATGATGATGATGATGATGATGATGATGATGATGATGATGATGATGATGATGATGATGATGATGATGATGATGATGATGATAATAACAATAATAATAATAACAATAATAATAAAAATAATAACAATAATAACAATAACAATAATAATAATAATAATAATAATAATAATAATAATAATAATAATAATAATAATAATAACGAAATCCATGAATACACACACACACACACACACACACACACACACACACACACACACACACACACACACACACACACACACACACACACACACACACACACACTACTTTTACGAAATTTTAAAAAAATATTAACATATAATTTGTTTAGATCAATTATACATACTTCATTTAATTATTTAAATTTCCTTAAATAAAAAATATATAATTAATCTATATAACTTATAAATTATATAGTAATATTTCTATTTAAACACACATTACTTTTATGAAATTTAAAAAAAATATTAACATATAATTTGTTTAGATCAATTATACATACTTCGTTTAAGTATTTAAATTTCCTTAAATAAAAAATATATAATTAATCTATATAACTTATTAATTATATATTAATATTTCTATTTAAATTTTATTATATATATATATATATATATATATATATATATATAAATATAAATATAAATAGAAATATTAACATAAGCTATATAGATACTATTTAAAAAAAAAACTAATAATATTAACATATAATTAATATAGATCAATTAAAATGCATTTAACTCTTAAATTCAAGTGTCAAATCATAGAATAAAGATCTATGGTAATAATATAATAAAAGTTCCTTGAAAACATTTAAGACATTATAACATGTTGAATTCTATTTTCAATAATGATCTGACATACATTGATAATAACATTTAAGAATAGTATTTATCTATGATAGATATATAATCAATCATTTATGATTGCCTACAATCTAGTAGAAAACATGAACTCGTAGTCTTTCTTGATGAAATTTAAAGCTGCTCAAATAAGTAGTCTACAAAATGAATCTAGACCATTGTCACACCAGTTATTTGTATAAATTTAATTGATGCAAAGAAACTGAAGAAAATAGTTACATCTTGTTCGGATGCAATGTTGAGCTTATACACCAATATTTAAAAAATTTCAATTGCTTACTACGTAGACAAGATTAGGGTAGGTCACAACCTATCTTTTTCTAGACTAGACACCAGAATAGGAAAAGTGAAAGTCCTTCAGCTAAAATCATCATCCCATTTGTATAATTCCATCTCCTTTCCCTTATTATTCTCCACATATTTATTATGTCAAACTTGATGTTGGTTTTATTTATCCTACACAAGCACCAAGGCCATTGTATACGACCTAATAAATCTACTATGTATGGTAATGGAAAAAATATGAACAATTAAGAAGAACACAAATAGTTGAGATAAAAACTAGCTATAATGGAAGTTATGGTTTTTAAAAAATAAAAAGGGATGAAAAATTTATAAGAAAACAAATTGCATTTAGATTTATAGATTAGAAAAAAAGAAATTTTGAAGAGGAAGATTTTACAAGCGAGAAGAGATATGTGATCAGGGCTAGTAGAATAAAAATATGACATCATGCAAAAAAATTAAAATAGATCATGCCATTAGATATACATACCTTAATGTTTATGTCCTTTGTGGAATTCCATTTTCAATTGTACCTAGAATTTATATGATATTACATGTGTTTCTTGCGGATGGAATGCGCAACATCAAGTTGATTTTGAGTGGTTCCTTTATAATGATTATGTTTATGTTGCAATTTGATTGGTTCAATACTACAAAGAGGAATAAGATTAGAGATGCAACAACCCATTGCCCCTCTTCTCTCATCTTCCACTTTGCAAAAATTGTATTAGTTTTATTTTCTTAGAAAGTGTCCAAAACTATGAAGCACTTCAACATTTAGAACTGACTACATTATCCTTAGATCAAATATAGGCTCCCCAAAATAGGATTGAAGGAACATAACAAAACATAAAAACATAACACAATATTATTTAGGCTATAAAATTAGGAAACACAATAAAGTATAATAATGTATTGCCTGGTAATTCCTACCCATGTTAATTTAGTTCTCTGTAGAATATGAGAGCATGACATTTAAATTTAGGTCAATAAGAACCATTTTGTGTGCTTATAAATTTGATATGTGATTTTATTATGTGAAGGGCAACTTAATTATTTATGATACACCTCAAACCTATAGTGAAATATGGGATACGATTTATGTACTAAGTAGGACTCATGTGAGATTTCTTGCTTGCCCACACAATTTTAAATTATAATCTGTTTTAATTTGGTATTTTAAAAACAAATTATAATAATCCCTTTTCATCTGTCATGTTTTTAACATGTTTCAATATAAATGACATGTGTTCGATATATTTTAGGATTTAATTTCTGATGTATAGAGTTTACAACTTATCTATCTTTCATGGCTTGAATTGGAAATAGCTTACATTGGAATCGATTGAAGTTTTGGATACATGGCATAATAAAACATCAGGACTAAAAAATGTGGCTTTCAATTCTTGCCACCATGTCTAAAGGCCAATCTCTATTATGATTGGATTTTTGCTTGTTATTGTCAGAGTTATTTTACAGCTACTTATTTTACATACTCTTTGTAGTATGTCATCTCTTAGAGAAATTACATCTTAATTTCTTTAATGGATTTGACTTGCACATTAAATGCTCATGCATAAAAATGCAAGTCAATAGGTTTTCCTCTTTAATTTAATTATCTATCCTTGTTTTTACTCATTGACTTTAGGAGTGAATACCTTCTCCACCTTTTTATCGTTATTCACCATGTCAATGTATTTTAATCCTTCCTAATCCTTTTTTGGAGTTGTTTATTTTTGTATTCAAAATAAAATTTAATATTCCATTTTTAAAATAAATGCTCTAAGATGTTTTGTATATTATAATGAATAATTATGTCGTTATGTTTTGTATAATCACAAGTGCAATCATATTGCCCTATTTTTGGTGCATGGTGAAGTGATATTTCCCTATGCTATATCGATGGATGTTAGTTATATGTATCAAAATTTTCTTGCTTCCCTCTATTATTAATTTCATCCAATAATTTTTTATCTCACCTTATTTTGTCTAATTCATCATATTAATCCAATTTTAACCATTTTTGGTTTAATAAGCCCTGTTCATTATTCATATCACATAATAACCTTATAACATCCTAAAACTTAATTAACTCACCTAATTCCTCATTATACACTAACTAACCCCATTTATCTAATATTTAAGAATTTAAAATTACTTCCCACTTAATCTAGCCTATGAATATCCTCTCCTACAACACTAGACTCTCTATAACCCCTTAATCATATGACTAATCATCTCATTAATGATTATTAAAATCTATAAATACTCTCCAGTTTTCTACCTCTAAAACATTGCCTCCTCTAGAATCATCCAAGGAATTTTTAATTCCTTGAGTAATTCTCCACAATTGATATTCCTACACCCAAATTTGAATTTTATCCATTGATTTTCTTTCCCCCCTCTCTATATATCATCAACCCACCCTCCATTCTAATTAATAAGAAAACTCTGTGGAAAACCAATCCAAAATCTCTTAATCAGCTTCATCGATTTTTAAGCTCCTCTTCATCACTGCAACTTCAAGTTTTAAGTTTATGTTGAGCAATCAATTTGTCAATTTGGAACATGATCTTGTCTAAATGGTTATACTGTAGGTATAAATCAAGAATACATTTTATATTTTGATTTCATTTATTAATTTTGTTCCAAATTTTTTAGGTTATGCTAAAATTTGAGCACATTATAACTATTTTTTCATGCTTAAATCCATTGCTTATAATCTCCATCTCACAATTGGTGACCATAGTGGGATCCTCTTGTTGATTTTAACATTTTAGAACTGTGAGTTTCATAAAAACAATCTTGAATGTCTAAAATAAGGAGAATAGGCAGCCCCAAAACATGATTTCTTTGGTCTACAATTAATTCCTTGTGATCGACAATTTTATATTGATATCTGTAACTTTTTACTAACTTGTCTTTTTAGGATATCTCTTTAAGGTTTTGAGTTGTAGTTAAATGATGTATTTAGGGGAGTAGAAGCCTTGCATATTTATAAATTTATTCTTCATAATGAGTTTAGATTTAATTTTCACTCCTTAGAAGTAAGTGACTTTGCTACTTTCATAGCAATTTTGAATTATCTTAATCCATTGTATGATTTATTTTTATTTACCCCTATCTATTATATTTCATAATAAGAAGTTAATCCAATTATTTACTCATCTATAATCTATTTATAACTAAAATATGATCAATTTATAAGTCATCTAGTTATTACACCATTTTTATCACGTAGGTCTATTACAAAATCATTAATGCTAGCACTTTCTAATTCTAAAATATCTTTGTCACTATCCTTTGTTGATTGTCAATAATTTTTTCCCTCTAGTCAGTTAATAATTTATGTGCATGCTTTTTATTTACATTTGGGATCCAAGATATTATCAACTTCACCAACAACTTCTATATACTATTATAATCAGTTTACATCAACCTCTTGTTAATTAGTTCTTATAGGGTTGTGATCTAATAATGATTTATTTTTGAGTTTAACAGACCACTCCATTTTGTCTAGTTATGTGACCCTTTGTTACATCACTTATTTATAATTATTATATTGGATTTTAATATAATTTTTTTAATTTTCTATATATATATACATATATATATATATACACACACACACATTACAATCCATTGCCAATAACAATCTATGACTTTTATATATCCAATTTTAGTTTTGATAACATGAATAGATAACATAATTTTAAGTTGAAAAAAAAATTATTGAGAAATATCTTATTAAACACATATAATTTTCCAAAATGCAAATCTAGAAGGACTGGTCACACAAATATAAAATACCTAGCCATAACATATCAACCTAGTCAAACATGTTCTTAATTTATAGAATTAAACTAAATATATAACCAAGCATCACACTTTTTGGCCTATGCACCATATTTATTATTATTGTTCTTTCATATTAGGGTATTTATGAGTTCATAATATGCATTATGAGTCAACATCTCTTGTAGCCTTATGTCACATCATCACCATCAATGATAAATGATGCTCATTGAAATTATCCTAGTTGATGGCATATTCAATCTTGTTTATAGGATATTAGATAGATAAATTGAATTCAGGTAATATCATAATAGCGTAAATAATTTAAAGTTTATAGATGTCATTGTAAATAAAAAGTTTATTATCATCATTTTAAAATGAATTATATTTCCCTATTTTATAAAGACACATAAGAGATTAGATATTTCATAATTTAAAATTACCACCCATTTGTCTTGAAAATTATGTTTTTTGAGTACATTTATTAGGATTATTTTTGGCAAAATTTGAGTCAATCTAAGGGTTCTACATAAGCCTCAAATTGATATAGGCATCAGGGGATCCATTCGACAAACCCGCCATGTACCATAATAGGGAGAGTGCATGGGGTGTTTCCTCTAAACCTTGTAAGGGACACTTCCCCAAGACTTCATAAGGGACGTTGCCCCTTGACCTCACTCAGAGATTTGTAGTTTAAAACCATGATTTATTTTAGTTTTTTTTAAATATTATTAAACCAATCTCTTATTTGGATTCTTATAATGATGAATTTAGTGGGAATTATGTCTTGTTTAAGACTACTAACCACATGTTTTTGGAAATCCCATTTTGTGTAACATATTTTCTTGTAGGTTATCCCTTAATATTTCTAAATTTAAACATACTAGTAACTTACATTGTAGGACACTTGTCAAAGATTTTGGAATTTTTAAAACCATTTGTGTATATATTTTGTTAATATCACATCTAAATTAATCCATTAATCAATTTTTTGCCTTCTTATGTTCACCTGAGGGCTACAATGGTGTATGTTCTCCTCCCTATGTCCTTTAAATGAGTGTTAGAGGATAAAAACTAATAAAGAACCCTAACATTTTTTTTAATGGCAAATGTGATGTGGATGTGATTCCCGTGAACTTATCATAATATCAGGGGTTTGTGATGAGGATTTCATCACCATGTATTCAACCAAACTATGTGTCTTAACAAAGTCTAAATAATAAAGATAGTTATCATTAGGCCAAGTAGTTGACCCCACATAAGGCTTTTTTGAAGGTAAAGAGTTATCACTTTGACCCAAGCATTATAAAACACCTTATATAGAGTAAACACCCACATACCTAGAATATATTAGTGACACCCCTAGAAAAACCTTGTCTAGAATAGAATAGGACCATTAGTCATAACAAGTGACTTCATTTTAGATTTAGTATCAACACCCAAGTGATCATTATATAAATAGTGTTAGTGATCCTTTCAATAATCTTGAGGATATTTTATTTGATTTCAAAACTTGGGTTCTTAGGAATCCCTATAAGGACCATGTTACCCCATCACTACTCATTGAACTCATCTTACAATCTCCCACACCTTTATTCATCATAAATACTTTACTTCTTATCAATGATCATTTAATCACCTCAATCCATAGGCACAAATAGGAATATACATCATTATATCCTTCCTTGAGTAAAATAATATGTGTCAAAAATACATAGGTCCAAGATCATTTTTAAAAATTCATACATGATGACCAAATCACATTTGATCCAACAAGTCACAATCAAGAAAACTCAAATCATAAACCTAATAAAGAAGTGTCTTCCCCTAGTGAAACACTCTTTGAGGCACTAGGAAATGATCAAAGTTAAAATAATCATCATTTATGAAGTCAAAGATCAATCTCCTCTGGTGAATCCCAAAGTCAGGTACCATGGGGCAATAAAAAATTAATCAAGTCTAAATATCAAATCCCTATCAAAATTAATATCAAGATGGCTAATGATCAATAAAATAATTGGATTAAAGATAAATTACAAATTCAAATTATCTTGGATTTCTTAACTTCTTTTTTCATATGGCATCAATCAAATGTGCAACATCCAACATGTCTAATGGTGTGTGCAACTACTAATCCCAACTCCTAATCATCCATAGGACTTCCTTATCATTATTTTGTCACTCATTCATGTCCTATGCATCACCATAAAATCTAAAATCTAAATCCATACATTCCACACCTTACAAAACTAGACATCATTATCTCTTATAGGGGTGACAAAGACCCCTGGTCTAGATGTCTAGAGGGGTCTCAATCATGAAGTAATGATGATCATATGGACATAAATACATCTAGTATTGACAATATGATTCCAGTATCACATATATCTAGAATGGGTATTGTTTGAAGGATCAAGAAAGTGTTTAAATCCTACATCTTACCCACCTATAATAAATCAAGATTTCATTAAAAAATTCAAAAGTAAAATAAAATAAAATAATTCATCCAATGGTGATAACCAGTGTTTTGGTGCCTTAGGCAAGTACCATTATGGAAATTGGTTCCTGACATCATGGTAAAATATTATATTATCTAAAAGTAATTCACCATGTGGGGTCAAATCCACTTCATCCCTACAGTCACATCCTCAAGTTCCTTCTTACCCCCATTTGCATCACTTATCTATCCCATCCCCTTATATATTTTTCCTATCTGTCTTATCCCTTGTCAACCCTATCTACATCACCCTTAAAATATTTTTGTCTATATTATCCATCTATTATCCTAACCATCATTTTCTACATCCTCTTATTATGTTGATCCTTACTTCTAGTATCGACCTTTGTAAGGGAATGGAAAATGTCTTTGGAAATGTTCTAGAATCATCTTGGCATATCCTCTACTTGACACTTGAACAATTAGACATTATGTTCCCTCATGAAAAGGT
Source organism: Torreya grandis (assembly GCA_037957365.1). Lineage (NCBI taxonomy): Eukaryota > Viridiplantae > Streptophyta > Pinopsida > Cupressales > Taxaceae > Torreya > Torreya grandis. The sequence goes on from JARHVA010004661.1 coordinate 1,327,345, forward strand.
TATCCCAAGTCCATTATTACTCATTAAGTTTGGTTGGTAGGATTGTATTATCATTTATAGTAACCACATTTGTATAGTTTACATAAATATTCCCAAAAGACCTAAACATTGAAAAAAATCAAAAAAATCTAAAAACCTCTAAGTTGTCTTGTATGATGTCTTCAATATCCCAATCTTCTTATCATATGTCCTATGTTTTCCATTTCATTGTATTCCTACCTTCTCTTATATATTCATGTACTCATCATTTTTTCATCATGCCTTATCTTTACATCCTAGTCATATAATCTTATGTATTCCATTGCCTTATCCTAATCATAGTCCCTAGTCTACTCCAAGTCTATACCTTGTCCAAGTGCTTATACTTAATCCAAATTCACATCATTGTGACTAACTTAATCCAACTCATCATCTGATCAACATCACCTCAAATCTCATGAGGATAATTTCCAAGACACTAATCACAATACATATCTATTTAGATACTTATGTATATTACTTGTCTACTCTTTATTGTTTGACTTGTTTCCATGTCTTTTATCATGTATATATCTTCATATGTTTGTTTTATTTTCTATATTTATCTTATTTTATTATTCTTTCAATTATTCGTGCATCATTATTTTTTCATCAAAGGTTCAATGAATGAGTTTGTTATGATGGAGCCAAGAAAGCTATACTAATGTTTTTGGGTGCCCTATGAAAAGTTCATCACAACATTCAATCACCCACACCTATCAAATGGACCTAAAAAATTACAATATCTATCTTTTCTTCCATTAATAATCTATTATCACTAATTAGTTAATTCATCATTTAAATATTATGTTTTCCTCATTTAATTGGGCCATGACTAGGACCACAACTTTAGGTGTGATTTTTAAGGGCATCATCACTATTAATCATAAATATGGCTTGTTGATTTGATGAAATTCGATCTAATTCTTCCATTTCACCTTTTGGTCACTCAATCATATCATTTATTCTCTCATCCCCTTCATCATATTGATCAAATTAAGCTTTGATTTAGACTCATCATTAATCTTTGGCCTGATGCTCTCCCATACATGTGTCTTTGCACGAGATATGTTTATATATTATGGCCTTTTATATAAATCATTTTGGTCTATATATCTCCCTGACATGTGTCCTTTCCTTAGATATGTCAAAATCTTGTGGCCTTATATATTATCATCATCATGTTACAGTTGGTTCCCCGTTGGGATGTGTTGACAACCATGACACTATCATTTTTGTTCCCTATACATATGTACTTACCATGGGCATAATCAATTTGTAGCTCACTACTCATATTAATTTCATTCTCTTTGTCATTGGTTCCCCCATCTAGAAACTCATTCCCTTGTCAATTCATACATCCCACCCCGCATTTATTATTTTTCAGTGGCTATCTACCTCCTTCCTCCCTGCATGTCCCCTTGAGGGGGCATCATATGTCTACTAACATTATTTACTAACATTCATCCATGAGTTTATTTTTTCTTTGAAATACCATTAATCCATTTTCAATTCCCTTTCAAAGAGGGGAAAAATATATGCATCTAAATTTTCTTGGTTCCCTCTACAACTAATTTCATCCAATAATCATCTATTTCACCTTATTTCATTTAATTCATCTTATTAATCCCCTTCTATCCATTTGGTGTAATACGCCATATTCATTATTCATGTCACATAATAACCTTACAAAATTGTATAACCTAATTAATTTGCCTACTTCCCCATTATCCACTAACCCCATCTATCTAATATTTGGGAATTTAAAATTACCTCCCACCTACCCTAGCCTATGATTAACCTCTCCTAAACTAGTAGAATCTCTATAACCCCTTAATAATATGACTAATTACCAATTAATCATGATTAGACATAAATAAATACTCTAGAGGCTTCTACCTCTAAAACATTCTCTCCTCTAAAATCATCTAAGGAATTTTTAATCACTTGGATAATTCTCCACGTTCCTCCCTCTCTATAAATAATAACCCCACTCTCCATTATAACTAATGAGAATAATCCATGAAAAAATGGTCCATAATCTCTTAATCATCTTAGTCCATTATCATGCTATTTTCCATTGTTGTGACTTCAAGATCTGATTCTATAATAAGCAATATAATTGTGAATTTGGAGCATGATCTTATCTAAAGGGTTGTAGTGTATCTATAAATAAGGTATACATCTTATATTTCAAATATATTTTGTAATTTTGCTCCAAAATTTTGATGTCATGCTAAAAGTTGAATAGATTATAACTATTTGTGCTTGTCTAATTCCATTGCTCAAAATCCCCATCTGATATTAGCCACTGGGGATGCATTTCCCTTCCGTCAACAATTGGTGTGGTACATTTTTTTATACTGACAAGTCTATTCTATGGATATTTACCTACTACATTCAATAAAATTAAAATCTTTTTCGTTGGAATTAAATGTGTATGTAGGGATGCAAAGATTCATTTGATGTGTTATTAAACCCAATTATTGATTTAATTAACAACATCATTAAAAAACTAATCTATATGATCAATTTATAGATGGGATAAAGTTTGAAAATTCATATTGATATCTCAATGAACATATGGTGGAGATATGGCATTTAGCCTTTTTGAGGTGAGTTAAGTTCCATCTAGTGCCTCTCTATGAATATGGTGAGCATATTTTGTTAGTCTTATTTTTTTCCTGACAATGATGTTATTTTTTCTTTTTATTTATTTTTGATAAATACATTTCTTGATATCCTAAACTTATATATAGGTTTAATATGTTATCTTGTAAATATATCTCAGTGAATTAATTATGAATTTTCTTAGAAATTATATAAAAATAGTTTGCAGCTTAGAAACTATGTGTTTTTTTTATAGCTCAATATGTACACATCAGAGACTGAAAATATAGTCATTGTGAGGTGAGTTAATCTCATGTTAGTATCTCTAATTATTCGTCTCATTTTCTTTTTGACAATTATGTCATTCTTTATTTTTATATTGTTTGTTGTTGTTGTTGTTGTTGTTGTTGTTGTTGTTGTTGTTGTTGTTGTTTAATGACTACATTTATTTGTATCATAAAATTTTGTATACATTTACATGATCAATCTCCAATTTATGTGTTTCCCTATTTTTTGGGTGATACTCATATAATTTATTTATTTATTTTTAAATAAAGTTTTAGGTGGAAAATATTTGCATGTTGTATTATTCATCCTTGTGGTGTAAATATGAAATTTTCAAAGGTAAGAGACATAAACATTAAAATGGTTTCTTATTATGGTTTTGTTTTTTTATGCACAATCTAGAATGACTTATAACTATCCTCTTTATATCCATGCACTTGGATTTGAAAAGGTCATAAAAATAAAGAATTTGTATACTTGGACGATTGGATATGGACCTAAAATAATTGTAGACCTAGTAGAGTGTAATATACACTTAAATTTCAAGAGGAAAAGGTTCCAAATCCTAAGCCTATAACATGGGGCATAACTCTAATTAGATTTCAATGATGGATAAGTGATTGTAATGATGATTTTAAAGGTGCAAGTAAAACTAAATGTTTGTAAATGTGAAATTGAATTAAATATTTGTAACTGGTTTCAAATAGGGTAATTGAAAATAGTCTACTAAATTGGAGTCTATTCTACCTAAGATGATAAATTAAAATCCTAAGATACTATATTTAATACATAGACCTGTTAAATACACATGTGTTATTAGTCACTACTCTGATAACATTTTTTATGTTTATAATAGGTGTACTACTATGATGCTTATGATTAAATACAAGTTGTGGCATTCCTTATTTCTCCTAGCAAACACAAGGGATCAAATGGTTATGGGTCTATTACTAACTCTCTTCTTGTGTTCTTCAAAGATAAATATTCATATTAGAATATTCCTTTGTTAAGATAAATATCCTTAATAGGAGAAGATTAGACATTAGCTCTAACTAATGGGTATCCTAATAATATTTATATTTCCTAATTATACTTTCTAAAGACAGTGTAGGAGTACTTATTAAAACAAATTTATCTCTAATAGATAACTATCCTATTGGAAGTTGTAATTCATGTTTTACTTGATGATAGTGAATTAAGTCCTAAGTAGCACATATGCTCAATAAACTATATGGGTATATTTATATGAGTTATATTTATTTTTACAATTTTTTATAGTGAATAACATCATAGGTAGAACATATGTTAGTATAAGAAACCAAGATATCTCTACTAGTTATATTACATGTTTTAATTGACAATATTGAATGACATCAGAGGTAGAAAAAATGTTAGCTTTAACATATGGGTATCCTGATATGAGTTGTAGTTGTTTTCTTGATAATAGAAGTTGGAGTCTTAAGTAAAAATATATCTATGCTCTATGTCTAAAATAATGCAAGATATATTTTCATTTTCCTTTTCATAATTCACATGGGAATATTATACTATAATATTAACATAATTATTCACACAATTAATTTCCTTTATATTATTCCCTCCCCCCCCCCCCATATAGATTGGATATGGAAATATTTATAAAATTGGTATAACATGGTTAGTTTATTTATAGAGTTAGTTTGTTATTTTTTCTTTGTTATCATGTTCATGTGTGTGTTTCATGCACATGCATGTTTATAATTTGATATTAGTTGTCCAAATTTAAATATAGCTATGTGGTAGTATATTTTTATACATATTATTTTTAATCCTCTTATTTAATTGACTTGTGATGTACCCAAGGGTGGTTACAAGCATGTAGTGAATCACAATGACTGACATAATGATATGTGTCATGGTGGACTGAATGGACTTCTTTTTATATATCTTGAGATTGATATATTTAAATTATTAAACTATATTAATTATTATGTCTGAATGTTTTAATTAGAATAGTGAGAATGTGTATGATAGGTGTGAAGATATAATTGGGGACAAGAGGTCGATAAAATACCAATTGACCAGTCCTAACCAAGACAAGCCATAAAATGCATGGACCAAAAACTTATAATTTCCACCTAACGTTTTTGTGCATATGGTTAATATTAAACCTGGAAAACATTATAATATAACAAATTGGTACATCGAGAGCATTTTACCCTAATAAAAGAATTTTTAATGCCAAATGCATTCTTTTTCCAATGTATGAGCTTAAAACCATTCCAATAAATATAGAATTCAAGTTTTCCTTAAAAGACAAACCATTCCAAATTTTGAATTGTCTTCATTTTTCATTGAATATTTTTTAGGTGCCTTGGGATGTGTACATTATTTTCACATTCTAATAAACACTTAGACCAAGGCTGAGGCTTTCTAGGTTAGCAGGAAGAGTGGGGCTACATGATTAGGATTGGACACATGTCCCATCATAATTTTATATAAATTACAACAGCCTACTCCCTTTTTCAATACAATCCTCATATTGTGACTAAATCACTACTAGTTGTAGTAGAGAAGATGATTTTTTGGAAAGAAAAATATAGGATTGTAGAGACAAAATAAAAAATATAATGAAAATGGAATCTTGTAAAATTCTAGGTGGGTGTTGTACTACTTACTAATCACAAGTGAATGTTATTATGTGTAAGTGATCCAAAAATAATTTTAAAAATTGAGGGTAAGAAGGGGTGTTGGGATCTTTTCCTTTAAACTAGCATGTCTTCCCTAGTTGCACACCTAAGTAAATAAGTGTGATAATGTGTGAGCACGATTGCCTTTCATACCAGAATATGTTCTAGTGCACTTGATTGAAAAATGCATCTTAAGATTGGTTCTTTATAGTTTTTTCATATGAGGGTATAGTTTTCTATTTTCATATAATAGGGAACTTGAATAAGTACTTAATATGAAACTCATCATTAGTCCTCTATCTAACACAACTTTCTTTTTAATCAATTTTAAAAAGAAAAATAAGTTGGCATACAATGATAATAGATAATATGAACTCCATTATAACCATAGACAAATGAACATAAGCATTATGTCAACATAGGATTATTTCCATTATATTCATAAATGATATCAAATAGTAGAGTGATTCCAAAGTTAGAATGATAACCAACTCGTCAACAACAATACAAAGTAGATCAAGGGGGTATTTAGAATTAGTTTACCCTAACCAATTAGTTATAGAAGTAATTAAAAAATAAGATGAGATGTCAATGATCATCAACAGAATTGAGTCATGACAACCCATTTACAATAAATTCCTATGGAACGAGGCCTATCTTCCCTTATCTTCTCTCTTGATATTGGATCCTCATCACTGAATGCTTATCTTCCCATAGGATAATGATGGATTCATACTTGAATTAGTATTTTCTAATGCTATTTAAAATTGATTCACAACCATATCATTTATTTTTGTTTTCCCCAAGTCTTTTACTAATATCTGAGTCATAGATTCTTTAGTTATCAATGTATCATGCTTATTTAATCCATGGGACACACTTCCTATACACCATGGTCTTGGGTACCATGTCTCTCCACACTATTTGTTACCAAAAAGTACATAGCCAAAATAGTCTTCAAAATTGGGTGCCCAACATCACCCTAGACTAAGTAAATAGTCTATCTTAGACTATGCATATTTTTAGGTCCCTCCAAAAAATTTAGGTCCCAATTATTCAATCTACTTTTTTATGCCATCTCAATGGTTTAAATAATTTTAGATCTTGGATTTGATTTTTTAAACCACTTCCTTAAGCTTCTTTGTCTCCTCATTTTTATCATGAAAATAATCTCCTTGAATAACCAAACATTCAAGGGGTGTATAAGAATCCTTATTAATATATTTGATTGTGGTGACCTCTGTTACAACCTATCCTTGAAGCAAAGTGAAACTATCATTAATTTTATGGTGGTGAGTGATTATTATATGCTCTACAACCTCCACATATTCAAATGATTTAGTGTACTCAGTGTGATCTTTTATTAATAAGGAGTTGTCATCCAATTGATGGCATTGAATATCCTCTGTTTAAAGCCTTGGATCCAAATTTTGGTTGGAGCACACTATTTTAGAAAAAGCCCCATCTAAAATGGGAATCATATCACCAATAATATTCATAAATCTCTTTTAGACCTCCATAGATTTAGTAAATCATTTGATTACCCATGTTTAATCATGTCATGGGCTAGTCTGGTCCTTGAACTTATTGAACAAAAGTTCTAATAGGGTTTCCAACTTGTCAATTCCTTCTCCAATAACGGATACCCTATCCACAAGAGCTAGATATTGGTTCACAATTGTCTTAAAAAGGCTCAAATTCTTTAATTGAGCATCCATTATTATCTAAAATTGGTGCCCAAGTTGGTCCAACTCATCTTCATGTTCTATTTTTATGTTGCACTTGGTATGATAGAGATTAAACATTTATGATTTCTTGTTATGGATTTACCTTACATCAAATTCAGTTAAGGCATTTTGCCTAGTCACCTCATGAGCAAATTTCAAGAGTGTCACATTTATCTATGTTGAAGTGAACATATAAGGATATAAAGAAAGTGTTTCAGAAAGTTATCTCTCTCCTAATTTTCAATACCAAGCATTTATAGGGTATCTCAAAATTGTGTTCTTCATTATCGATATTATTTTATAATGATAACTCTCACTGAGTCTGCTCAGTCAAATTTTTTTGTGTAAAATTCTCTCACATAAAAAAATGCTTATTCAACACTCCATTTTGTTACTAAGCATGAAGTATCATCACACACTTCAATTGATGCTTTAACTTAGGGTAAATAGGCTCAAATTCATCTCTGCAAGATACTCACCTAGAACTGCCAACTCACTTCAAAACATAGTTAAGGAGACATGAACTTATGACATCTAATTGAATGCATCCAAGAGATTTTAATGCATGAAAAATATATTATATCATCCTTAGAACAACCTCCATGAAATATATCATTAACACTAATGAAGACTACCAGTATTCTAAACTAATTTGTTGATCTTCTTTCTCACAAACTATAATCAGTCAGATAAACCATGTTGGATGCAATGTTCTAACATTTTATAATGAATTTCAAGATTATTAAAATCATAGATAGATTATTGAAGACCAGAAAAACATCATCATGTATTTATATGCATCACTTTTACATGAAAATGCATCAAGAGTCATCTTTTAACTTCTCTCTGATTTTCTTACTATCTACGCCATAGGGTCTATGAGTGACTGGCCAAATTGGATCACAAAATTTGTATAGATAATATTTTTAACCTATAGATAAATATTCATGTAAAATAATTACATTTCCCACACTTTTATCTTAATTCACTTAGTAACTTTGACTCGGTCAACTCCACCTACTACAATAAGTCTTCAAAAGACAAGAACTTTCTTGTAGGGTATGCTCACTCACCTGAGAAATAAATCACATTTGAAGATACTTGGGAGAGCTTAATTCAACCTCCAATCACTTAAAAAACCATAAAAAAACATTTTGTATTGTTTATAATAGTATCTTCAATATTAGATCAATGTTAGTGTTCTATGAGGGTTTAGTCCATCTTCTAGTCTTAATGACCATTCATAAAACTTAGTTCCTCTTTCCATAGAACATAGATTATAAATCTGAGATAGAACCATTTCTCATCTATAATTATCATCTTATATTCTCATGTATATGTTGCACATGCCAACAAGAACTAGAAAGACCTTCTTGAGTAGACAACTATTCATTATGTGTATTCGAGAAACCTTGAAACATTTTTAAATCTTATTATTGTAAACCTTAACCTAAAACTTCATGAACATACTTAAAAAATATTTATTCACCTCTTTAAATGTTCACTTTATCATCCATGTCGTGGGAAGTGATCCTGATACCCCATCTAGCCACCATCTCTCTTTTAATTTTTAAGCCCTGACCTGCAAGTCACATTAGGAATTAAATCTAACATTCTATCCACCTTATACACTTCACCTTGAAAATCTCCTATGTTAAAATTCATTTTATGTATTCTCAAGAAACCTCATACATTAATTCTACTGTAGACCTTCAAAAAAACATCTTCAGAGCTACTTACATATCTTTAGAGTTTGACTAGGATATTCATAGCATCTTCAGAGCTACATACATAGATCTTAAGAGCTAACCTTTTAATAATTTTTAAAGCCCTCAACACCTCATGTACAAACTCAAACACTATCACATCTTCATGATTCATTCAGAGGATCTTTGAAGCTACTTCCATATAACTTCAAAACACATAGTTTCTTTTTTGGAGTTCACACATTTCATCACGCTACCTACACATATCATCTCATAAGGCCTAGACAAAGATTTTCAATTTATTTAGCATATAGATATATAATCACTCATATATATCTCAATGATATTTCTCAAACTAACATGAAAAAATCCTTAAAATAGAACTCTAGCATTAATACTATCATAAAACAACAACAATTACTATGCTAGCAATAGAACTCATCATATACGTACCTTAGATCTTGACCATGCATCTTTACAAGAACCTTTGACATCAATGAAATTAGATTGAAATAAATTAAATATCCATGCATCTAAATAATAACCTTTGACATCAATGAAAACATTAAATACCAAAGCTCAACATTCTCCTTAATCAATGACAATATTCAACAATCTCCTCCTTTTTCATTGATGGCAAACACACTCAAAAATCTATGTCAACCACTCTTTATGGCAATCATCTCTTAATTTTGTTTCTTTCCTTTCTCACCCTTTTTTATCTTGCCTTTTCTCATCCTTTCTGATCTTTCTCCCCTTTAACATTAATGATAAAGGTCTTCTACAACTATAATCTCTTTCAAAGCGAACTCAGATTACAAGACCACCTGAACATAGATCATTATTAGTTATCAAAATGAATAGCTCCCCCTAAAAAAAATAATCCACCATGATTTTTTTAACATTAAACATCAAGGGTCATCTATAGCTACTAGAATCATACTTTCTTATTTCTAGCTGATACAATCTCTCAAAGACACTAGAAGGCACATAGTCTTTAGAAACTATGGCAACTACCTATGACAATCCTTCTCAAAAACTTCTCTCAATAATTTCACTCTCCCAGTTGATCCATTGAAATCTCAATAAATTGAGTCTATAAATAATCTTAGACATAATCTATCCTTAACTCCATGCATAT
>JARHVA010004661.1:1342500-1412500 GCA_037957365.1 Torreya grandis
AAGCCATGCTGACTTCAATATTATGACCACTTACACTAACTTCAAAGATTTTTAAAATCATAGATAGATTATTAAAGACCCATAAAACATCATCATGCTTTTCCACTGCATCACTCTTATATGAAAACAAATCAAGATTCGTTTTCTCACTTGTGTCTAGTTTTTGTGTTGTTTGCACCATAGGGTCTGTTAGCGAATGGCCAATTTGGATCACCAACATTGTACACCTAAGATATAGAACCTATCTAAACAATTTCATGGACAAAAACTAAAAGACTCGCACTTTGATCTTCATTCAATTCGTAACTTTGACTCAGTCAAATTTGTCTGCTACAACAAGTCTTCAAAAAATAAGCACTTTCCTATAGTGTCTACTGGCTCATATGAGAAACAAATCACATCTAAAAATACTTGGGAGATTTTAATTCAAACTCTAATCACTTAAATGGCCATAAAAAAAATTGGGCTCTTTACAACAAAATCTTCAACATTGGGTCATTGTTAGGGTTTTATGAGGGTTTAAACCATCTTCCTATCTTGAAAATAATTCATAAATCTTAGCTCCTCTTTCAAGAAACCAATTTGTGGAACTTTGAGCTAGATCCCTTTCTTATCTATTATGAACTGCTTAGATTGTCATGTAAATATTAAATTTTCTAATGAACACTAGAAAAACTTTCTCAGGTAGACAACTCTTCATTTTATGCACTCGAGAAACCTTGAAATAATTTTCAAGCCTTTTCATTCAAAACTTGACCTAAAACTTTATACACACATTTAAAATAAATTGAATCACCTCTATCAATGTTTACCTACTCACCCATGTCATGAAAACTGATCATAATACCCATCTAGCCACCATCTCTCTTTTGCTTTCTCAGCCTTGACATGTAAATCACATTAGGCCTTGAATCTAACCTTCTATCCACACTATAGGCTTCACATTTAAACTCTCTAGTGTTCTAGTACTTTTTATGTATGCTCAATCAACCTCATACACTCATTCTAATTTAGAGATTCAACAGAACATAGTTGAACTTACTTATAGATCTTTAGAGCTCGACTAGGATCTTCATAAAATATTTAGAGTTGCATACACATATCTTTGGATATGATATTTTAATAATTTGTAAGGTCCTCAACATCTCATGTATAAACTCAAACATGCTTAAACATTTTCAAGAATGTTTTAAACCATTCACATCTTCATAGCTCATTTTGAGCATCTTTATAACTACTTACATATAAATTTAGAGCACATAGTTTCTTATTCAGATATCACACATTTCATCATGATACCTACACATCATCTCACAAGGTCTAGACAAAGATTTGCAAGTTAATTGTGATACTAAATTATACTTACTCATGTTGATATTAATGATATTTCTCAAAATGACATAACAAAATCCTTCAAATAGTACTCTCACATGATTTCTCTCGTACAACAACAACACTTACTATTATGACAATAGAAATCATCATATTCATACACTATAGCTTACTTGACCATGCATCTTCACAAGAATCTTTGACATCAATAACATTAGATTGACATAAATGAAAAAACCATGCATCTTTATAAAAACCTTTGTCATCAATGAAAAAATTAAATAAAAAATCTCAACACTCTCCTTAATCAATGACAATGTTCAACAAGGTGGTACTTTAGCTTTCTTCTTTGCCTAGTATTCCATCCCTAATTCTATATTGTTTGTTTCCTCAACCTGATGTGATAAAATTTCTTGGCATGCAACAAACTCACTAGGTACCTTTTACCTTATCAAAATTGAATAAAGACTTGTGCTCTCAAATTACTCTTCCTCATGGACTATAGGTAAGGGCTCATTACATTGGGCCTTTTTCTTTCACTGCATCACCCTCTAAGGAGCCTAAAGGTTAAGGCATGACCATTCAACCCTCCTGAACAAATATGTGATTACTCATATAACTTATTTGCCTCTCCTAATTCAACATCCTCCAATGGTAGATTTCAACCCTTAGAACTTGTGATTTCTTAAACTTGTGCTTACTCAATCATTGTTTCAACACTTTCTCAGTTCACCATAATCACATCACTCCATAGTACTCAAATTAGTCACATATAGTCAATCTAGGCTCTTCTAGTAGCTTTAAAAATTTCTTCTAACAACTTTATAATGCTCCTCTATGTCTATAAATTTATGAACTAACAATAGTAAAATGTAAAATGATGTGTGTTTAACCTTTAATAGCCTCGAGGTGGTAGTCCACATTTACTTCCCCATTATCTCATTTATCACTTAACATAATTAATGATCCGAATGGTATTTACACTATTTTTATTTGGCACAATTATCATTAAAATTAATCTTATCACATTTAAAATATATGTCCTATCCCCCACTTTTCCCTAAGTGCATGACAACTATAAAAATTTCAAAATTTTCCATTTCTAAGGTGGGAATCTAACTTGTTTACCTTGAATCTTCATAGTGGTTACACACCACATCCTACATACTCAATTGTCCTTATACACTTCCACTCATGGACCCCTTTTTCCCATGTTTATTCCCATTCACAATTTATTTAAGGATGTATAGTTTTAACTTCTTTCACCTTTCTCACCCCACACTAAATGTTGTCCATGGTCCTCCATGACATTACAAAAAAATCCAAAAGAAAATAGATATGTTGACCTCAAACTTATAAAAGGCACACAACCAATGTTACACCTTATTAAAAATCAAATAAAAATACAATACTAAACGAGTAGCATATGGCTTATTACTTAAAAATGTAAAAAAACTACTCAAAATAGTATGCACAAAGTTGAATATCATATAAATAGATGGGAAGGAATTATCCATCTAAATACTTTAATTTACATGCACTAGTGGGATGAATACTATGAACAATAAATAGTCCATCCCAATGTATTCAAAGATTTATAAGATGACATTCAAACTTGGAGTCATAAATAAAAAACTTGCATACATGGAGAAAAAGTCTTGTTCATCAGATGACAATCATGTCAGGACTTATATTTTTGCTTCTCCATTCCTTGAATCCAATTTGTTATAAAATGGTTTTCATCTAACTAAAACAAATCATCCAAGTGTGATTTTAAGGATTCCTCATCATCTAACCAACCATCATGCATAGTACATAGAGAGAGGACAAAGAACTCATTGAGAATAATGGTTTCTATACCAAACATAAGATTAAAAGGTGTACTCTTATTTAGTTATTTGTATGTGTTCTAATATACCCATAACATTGTAAAAACATGATCATCCCAATTGGTTCATCTAATATTAGAAACCTTAGTCAATGTATTCCCAAAGATCTTATTAAATGTTTTACCTGTACCATTGGTATGAGGATGATAAGGTGTAGTCCTATGGTGTACAATCATGAATTTAGCCAAGATTATGCAGATGGATTCATTAAGGAAATGAGTTCTTCCATCACTAATGAAACTTAATAGACATCTATACCATTTAATAATATTATCCCAAAGAAACCTCAGAGTTGTGGCAGTAGTATAATCTTGAGTGGGTGCTGATTTAACCTAGAGAGTGAGGTAGTCAATGGTAGTAATGACTTAGTGCAATATAATAAACCACTTTATTGGATTAATGGGGCTAAGAAAATTAATATCCCACTTCTTAAAGTGTTCATGTGATAGGATCAAATGAAAGGATATAGCATCCCTTCTGTTTGGCTTAACCACATGTTGATAGATATCACATTGGTGTGCATAAGCTTTAGCATCCTTAAATAGAGTAAGCCAACATAAGGTACCTAAAAGAACCTTCCACACCATATCATCATCGACATAATGCCCTACGATGACACCTTCATGAACATATCAAAGAACTTTAGTGTGCTCATGTTGCATGACACAATGGCATATAAATTCATCCTACCCAATATTATAAATATTACCCCTATGAGCTTAAAAGAATGTAAATGATTAACTATATGCTTCTTTTCTTGAATGCTAAGGTGGGCTAGTACTAAGCCCATATTCAAAAAAAGTGTGAAATCCTCCATCTCTTCATACATTCATTTGACTTGGAATTCATATGAGAGGGCCTCTTTATGACAGTTTGAGCACACTCTACCATTTTGATGTATCTTACCAAAGGAAGAATGCACTCCTTTAATCTCAGTGTAACTCCAAGGAAAAACATTAGGATACTCTTTTAACAGTTTAAAAACCTTGAAAATTTCTATATCATACTAATAGTTTCCCACAATAGCCATATTGGGTGCTTCCTCTATGCTAATATTATCTTGGATCATGTGAAACAGCTCTAAATATGGACGCTGATCATTTTGGATGGTGTCCCAAATGTTACATACACCATACTCAATATGCAAATCCAAGTGATTAATATACTGATTAGGCAAATCAATATTGACACCTTCATCAACATAGTATATGACCTTTTGTTTGTCTTTCCATATATGTTCTCTTAATACATGGTCATTTTCATTTGTAGGTGGTGGAGATGATACTTTCATATTAGGTTCCTAGAAAATGTTCAATCTCTCCCCCTACATGCCATATATATGTATGATCCAATCTTCAATCATTTTTGGGTTATCTATAATATCCTAATGCATGGCTTGAAAGGTGAGGCATAATTCCATCTAAGGAGATGAGTAAGATAGCACTAAAATTCTATTATTGTTAAGTAAATGAAAAAAATCTATTTTCGTGTGTTACTCTTAATGTACATACCATGCTTTATCCCAAGTGCATAGAGTATAATAGAATGCATAAACTCATAGATACTTAGGTAGAAATATATCATCTGCCTTCAACATGTTTTGACAGGCTTTAAGATGAGCTTGTGGATAACTAATGCCATCATACCTTAAGGTGCCATGAGCACAACTATCATGATGAAACTGATGGTGTAGAGTAGAGTGAACTCAGTTTTAAGTGAGTATGTTATGATGGTGAGTTATCCACCACTGTATAGCTTTGCCATAAAAAAATATAGATAATCGAATGTATCTGGTCATCTTCAAATACATAGAAAGCCTCTAATCACTGCACAAACTTTTAGACACGTGTACGCCAATAATTATTAATGACGTAAAAGACACCTACGTGACACGTAAGCAAGGTAAATAATATGTTTAGAAAAAAATTCATAAAATTGAATAAAAACCTACATACACCAATAATTATTTATCACATTAGGTTGAATAGACCCCAATCTGTGGACCATTTTACATTACCCACTTTGAAATGAATTACAACTATTTAATTTAATTATACCTTTACAACCATTTAATTTTACTTTCACCTTTACAATCATCGTTACAATCAATTAACCATAATTAAGCACTAGTGAGAGTCATGCCCCATGTCATCGGCTTAGGCTTTGGAACCTATTTTTATGGACATTTGAGTGTAGACTGCCCTCTACTAGGTCTATTATATTATGTCATTATCAAATTATCCAAGTATACATTTAAACATTATTGTTATGACCTTATTCAAATCTAAGTATATTGAGAAAAAGAGGATAGTTATAGGTCATCCTAGAGTGTGTAAATAGAAATCAAACTATAACATGAAATCATCTTGAGGTTTATGTCTCTCATCTTTGTAAATTAAATATTTGTGCCACAAGGATACATAATATCATGTACAAATATTTTCCACCAAAAACCTTATTGTAAAAAAAAAGTGTATGTGTCGCCAAAAAAATAGAGCAACAAATAAATTGGAGCTCAGTACTATAAACCTATACACAATTTTATGGCACAAAGAAATGTACTCATTTTTTTAGAAAAAGTGACATCATTAAAAACAACAAGAATGAGACAAACACTTAGAGAGACTATATTGAGTTTAATTCATCACACAATGGTTGCAATTTTTGTCTTTGATGTATACATATTAAGCCATGAAAACAATCCATGCTTTCAAACCCGCAAACTTTTTGTACATAAATCCTAAGAAAATTCACAAACCATTCACTGGTATCTATTTACAAGAAGACTTAGTAGACCTATACAAAAGTTTAGGAGATGAAAAAAAATATTAATATAAAAAAGAAAAAGAAAAATTGACATCATCATTAGGAAAAAATACTTCGACAAACAAAATATGCTCACCATATTCACCAAGAGGCACTAGATAGAGCTTAACTCACTTCAAAATGGTTACATTCCCTATTTCCACAATATATGCATCAAGCTTTTAAAACGAATTTTCAAACACGCTCCCATTTATAAAGAGCTCATATATAAATTTAGTTTTTTTTACAATATCATTAACAGAAGTATTAGTTGGACTTAATAACACATAAAATAAACTTTTTCAATCTTATATACATATTAAATCCAACAAATAAATATTTTACTGTTATCGGATGTAATAGATAAATGTTTTACATCTGCAAAACTGAATTATCGTGATGGACAAATGTGCCATGGAAATATAACAAGTTAAATTAAAGAGGAAAACCTGTTGACATACATTGTTAGCCACGAGAGTTTAATGTGCAAGTCAATTCTGTTAATAATTTTCAAGATGTAATTTCTCTAAAGGATGACATACTACAAAGATTAAGATTAAAATAAGTAGTTGTAAAAATAACTCTGATTCAAGGAAAACAAAAATAGTACACGAACAAGTAACGTGCAATAATAATAGAGATTAGCCTTTTGACATGGTGGCCAGACCTAGTCCCGATGTTTTAATATCTATTGTATCCGAAAATTCGATCCATACCGATGTAAACGATTTCCAATTCCAATCATGAAAACAGAAGACTTTTCTATTTTCCAAATTGATTTTTATTTTCCCTCTAGTTCCCTTAAGCTGAATCTGGTTTTTAGGAGAAATAAGTCTGCCTTGTTGTTTACTATTTTTTTATTTAGACAAATTCCTTTCATTTTTGAGAATGGGCCACTAATATTCCAAGAGAGTACTTCATGACTAGCTTTTGTTTTTGTATCATTCTAAAGCCTGGTATAGTGTCAAATCTCCACCTAAGGCTTCATTGAGTCAACTGGAATCAATCAGCAGCTTTTGCAAGGGTAGCAATTGGGGCTATTTCTGTTACAGCATACGTTTACTTTGCTGAAGATTGGAGATGATGTCTGTTTACTTCACATGTTGTAAGAGAAATCTAAGCTTATCATTTCTTCGGATCTTTTGAGGATTTTGTCTTGCTTATAAGAAATAGACAAGATGCTGTGGGAGTCCTTGACCTCCTCTCTTTGGGAAATCTAAAAGCCCCATCAGGCCAAGACTCCTTGGAATCCGTGACTATAGTATTCAAGGAGGATGAGAAATGAAGGTAAGAAAGATTAGCAAAAAGATCATTCATCCACTGTCCTACATTATTAAAAGTTAATCTTATAGGCATTTTTTTAACTCTACAAAAACATAAGATGTACAAGAGGCAAGGCTCTCGGTCCAAAAGTTGCAAAATTTTTATATCCTGGTAAACGTTGTGCAAAAAAATTCAGACAGGACTACTCTCCAGAATGCATTAAGAATGTAATTATTTCCAATGCTGATTGTTTTAGTGAGTCGTCTGCTCTCGCCTGAGCATCTGTGAAAACAATCGCAGGCAACATGTTATCGGCAATCAAAATGAAAGGAACATGTGTAAAACTAGTGGGGATCCTAGTATGCATCCCCTGAGGGTAGAGGTGTGTTACCAATGTCGCCCATGTTTGGATGATGGTAGCACTAGCAAAAGCATCTCACGTTCCCTATTTTGAGGACACAAATGAAATATCCCTCAACATCCCCGAAATTCCTGGGACATCTGTCCCCAACTAGAGATGTTTTGCCAGCGCCCCATGCTGAAAGGGTGCATGGACATCCCCCAAGGGGAAGAAAAAAAACAAGAGACTTTTTCTAATTTCAATTGAAGGCCCACCCCCACCTATCCTGCCTAATGGAATGCCAACCAAAAGCCTATGGAATATAATAAGGAAGTGAAACCTTTCATTTTTTAAACTTCAAAAATCTTTGCTAATCTTTTTTTGATTTGGATCATTTTAATATTTGGCGAGAATTTAATTAATAATTCCCAACTTCTTTGAGATTTGATATATTTTAGACCAAAACTTTGGAAAATCTTTAAAAAAAAAAAAAACTAGTGTGTTTGGAAATTAAGGTCAGCCTTTATTGTCAAATGGGAAATTTTTTTAAAGCAAATGAGAAAAAATAGTCAATTGGCAAATATTAGCTGCCAAACAAATACCTCAACTTAAGACTACAAATGCCTCTTGGCATTCCCATTTTGTCATTGATGTCTCTATTTTATGGTTTAAAAGGAAAGCCTGGAAACGGTGATTTTGTTGCAATTTTGCATCAGCCATATTTTATAGCAAGAGTCAATTTTTTTTGTAGCATCACAGAAGCCTAAGTAGCCAAAAGCTACATTTTTGAGAGCCCAACAAACTTATTGGAGCACATGGTGAATGGTTTTCAAATTCCCAGCTTGGGGATGGTTACATTTTTTCCGCATTTTCTATCAAGCTTTAATATTTTTTAAATGCTTTTAAATTTTAAAAATATTCAAAACCCCGGCTCAAGCTAAATGCATTGATCAAGTAATACCAATGGTGAAGATCAAGCGGTGGGGAAATCATTTAAGTCACAGAGTGGGCCACAAGAAAGGGGGCTAGTAGAATCTAGACATTTCCAATCTGTGATTTGGATTGCATAAATTTGAAAAGGTCCCATAGAGCCTTCCAAAATCTCTGCTTCGATGTCACCCAAAATATGACTGTTGGTCTTTGAGTTTCTCCAATGAAGCTTTAAGCATTGAATAATGTTTGTCCAATGAATCTTTTGAGCACTGAATGATGATCGATAAGCAGATTTGTGTACATTGCGTCATTTGTAGCCCTTAATTATGTGAACAAATCCACTAATTATCCTAGTCTTTGAGACATTAAGAAACCCCCCACAGTCAAGTTCGAAACAAAGACAGTGGGACCATTTGGATAAACCATTGAACAGGATCTACTATATATTTTATACAAAATGGTATATGAAGAGGTTTGGAAAAGTGGTTTGTATTAATGTTAGGGAGATAGAAGGGTTTTGAATTGTGTCCCTAATTTGCAGAATTTAGTAGCCCCTTCAATATGTGGAAGGGTGAGTTAAAAACCATAGACACTTAATTTTGGTACAAGACCCTATTCCTTAGCGTATTTTCCCTAGTTTGCTATACTTGCTCCACTTGTCTCTAATTGACTATTTCTAGGCCTTGTACCTCACACTAACTTCTATTTGGCCCTTAAGCCTTCTAAATACATCTAACACTTCACTAAATCATCCATGTTCAGCCTTGAGCATAATTGCACACATATCTATGTTGCTTTTCACGCCTCACTTCTCTATTTTCCATGGGTGGAATCATCAGTCCAGTCAATTTTCCCCAATCCCACCAATTCTTCCCTAGGCAGAATTGACGAACCCGCCGATTCCATTTGACATTGTTTTGTGGGTCCTTCTACCTTTGTCCAAATTCCTTGCACCTTGATCTTTGTTTACTACTATTTTCTAGGTTCAACTTTAGTGCTTGTCATGTCCTAGAGCTTCTTATTTACACCAAGTCATACCAAGCCATTTCTCTAAGTATCAAGTCAATTATAGAGGCACCATTCAAGCATTTTGGCATCTCCTACTTCAAGTTTGGGCTTCATTGCTATGCTTGCAATGGAGTCATCCACTTTGATAATTCAACATTTTGTGACATCACCTCTTGTACCAAAAGAAGGTTTAGGCAAATGTGCATGTAGTTGCATCTCCACCTAGGGAAGGAGAGGTCCTAGCCCTTGTTCGAGATTCCATTTACACTACTGAATAACTACATAAGGTCTGATTCCAGCATTTGGGATACCTACCTATAACTCCCTTAATGTTTCCCAACTTATAACTTGTTTTATTTTGAATTGAAGGCAGCTAGGTCAAGAGAAGAAGAAGACATCATTTCAGACATTATGCTTGCAATTATCAAGAAGTGCAAGCAGAAGATTGTACGGCATCCCAAGACAACCCTGCACCAGAAGTTACAAACCCAAAAGTAGTGTGCAGTACGTATTCAACATAGGCAAACACATGCATTGGTCACAGACAGATAATGTCAATTCTTCACTGGGCAGAATCAATAGTCAAGTAACAAGGGTCGTTTCTATTTTTACACATTCAAAAGCTCAAATTTCACACAGAGGCGAATATAAGTCTGCATTGTTTATTTTTAGAATTTCAATTATATTTGTTTACTATTTTCAACCCCTAGAGCATATCTTAAGGGAACTAGAGGGAAAATAAAAATCAATTTGGAAAATAGAAGAAACCTTGATCACTTACAATAGATATTTCATCACTGGAAAAAATGTTCTTTATTTTTGTTCTACTTCTTAGAAACCTTCTTCAACTGTGTTTGAATCCAAGGTGCCTAAATCACCTTATAACAATATAAAACCTCTGTATAATCATGTACAATTTGCATACTTCGTTCATGATGGAAAATCATCATATGAGGAGTGTTTGAGAGTGAACTGTGATAAAAGATATTGGATTAGTTAACTAATTTTACTAACTTTCATGATCCAATTCGGATCAGCCTAGCACAATGTGAGGTATGGTACATGACAAACAAATATTTTAAAAAGTTTTCCCAATCTTTTAACTTGAAGATATCACTAGAAATAAGAATCAATTTCATAACACTAGATTCCATGTATTGTTCATGAAGAGATGGTGAGTTTTTGTGCCTCTAGCACTGAACAAGTCTATATAAACCTGTTTTGATACTCATATAGCCATTAGTTCACCATTGTATAATCAAAAAGGTATACCTTTTAACTTTAATTATTGAATACCTTTTTACTTTTACTTTTAACTCCTTTGTACTTTCTCAATTAAGTGTTTAAATTAATGTTTTTTTTTTAATTTTGGTGGGGATCTAGGAGAAGAAGATGTTGATATTGGGAAGAATAATCTCCCTACTTCAAACTATCCTCCTATGGAGATTGAAAAGGATACTATAGGTTGGAATAGAAAATGTAGTAGTTCATCAAGTTCTCGAAGTGATTCTGGGTCTTCCTCTAGCAATTCAAAAATACATTCTGTATAGACCCCCTCATCTCCCTACCAAAATAGTGCATTTCAGATTTGTATTTTGTAGTATTATCATCGATGAAGAAAATGATGAAGCTCTTTCCCTCAAAATTTCTCTATGTTTCTCTTAGAGATGGCTTGGGCCTCAAATAGATTCCACCTGCCACAAAGATCTGGTAACAATTCCCTACACTAGGTAGCCCTTGAAAGGGGGAAAATAACATCTATCTTTTTGTTTCTTTGTGAGACATATATCTAGAGCTTCATCACTATATAAATCCTATGGCTTAAAAACAATTCTCTCATATAATATACCAATTTATACACAAACATATTTGGTGCATTCTTTAATTTTATTAAAGTTGGTTTGATTCTTTCAAGTGATATATACCAGAGCACCAACTTTTTATTGTAAACCAACCAACCATGTGTGTGTTTGTTTGTGTGTGGGTGTGTGAATGAAGGGTTGGTTTACAATAAAAAGTTTTTGATTCGGTATATACAATTTGAAGGTAGAGGAGATGAATCCTTCTGAGTAGGGGCTTGACCTATGTTAAGGGATTCTCAAAGGCAGATCTCCAATCACCTTTTAATTTTGGTCATTATGTACTTCCAAAAGAAAAAAAACTTCCCACTTAAATACAGGAGGAATTATTATGCCCATGTCTACAACATAATATTCATGAGACACCTAACTTAAATTCCTAACAATACTACAAATAGACAGGCTTCAACCCCTACAATGAAGAGTAGAGGTACAGAAGTGTATCTTGAGTAGCTCGTATTCAATTTCTATAATAGTTTAGGTGATCCTTGAGAAAAGATGTATAAAATAATTATGTGTAATATAGGGAGAACTCCTTTGTTGATTGATAAATTTCTAAAGTTGTTAAAAATCCAACATAGTTTTCTCTACTTGTGCTTGGATCTACAAGATTCTATAAGGGAGCACATAAACATTATTATTGGTTTAAAAAATACATTGAAACATCCTCATTTTTTTATCTAAAAGAGTCTATAAGGGAACACATCAATATTATGATTGGTTTAAAAGATACATTGAAACATCCTCATTTTTTAAAATAATAAAGCTTATAGACATTTAATGTTAGGAAAGAATAATAAATACAAATAAATTTAGAGAGAGAGAGAGAGAGAGAGAGAGAGAGAGAGAGAGAGAGAGAGAGAGAGAGAGAGAGAGAGAGAGAGAGAGAGAGAGAGAGAGAGAGAGAGAGAGAGAGAGAGAGAGAGAGAGAGAATATCTAAGGCTTCCACAATCCATAGTATGAGAATAAAAATATGTATCAAAATAATTGTTGATCATAAAACAAAAATCATAGTTATTTCCAAAAATATTTTGTTATAAAAAGAAATATTCTCTAGGCATTGAGGAAAACCCCAAAATAGAACAAGTCTCCTTGCACTAAGATTAGGATGGTAAGGTATAAATTAGATATGATTCCACTTTCAAACACTCTAGGAATGAGAAAAAGTCCCAAAAATTATTTGAAGGTGATGTTGATGAATCCCAAGATTAAGATTCCTTTCATCCAAATGCATTCACTTGTAACACTTAACATCATAAAAAAATGGCAAAGCTTAGGATCATATTTTTCCTAAATTTTGATTTAGACAAACAAAAAATAACTTCATGGAAAATACATCAACCCTTGTCAATTATCTAATTTAACTTTGCCAAAGAGAAATAAATGATAACCCTATGTAAAAGTACATGATTATAATTCTTCAAAGTTGAATAATAATTCCAATCCCATTATTTGTACCAAATAATCATTCATTGGAGAACAAATTATTCATTATAATATTATGAATGAGATCTTTGTTATGTGAAAAAATAATAAAACTAGTTTAAAAATTATAAATATTCGTCTAAAAGATGGGCTAAGATGTCTATTGTATAGAATAATGTAATTCCTAGCCTAGCCACACCTTTATTTAGGATTATGGTTTATTATTAGTTAGGGCTAGAACCATTAATTAATATATTTTATATAATTAGAATCATGTTCCATGTCTTGTATCCTTTGATATTTTTATATTAGATCACATGAAAAAGAGATATACAATCATGGCTATAATATAAAAGAATTTGATATGATCTTTTTTATTTATATTGGTCCATACCATATAAATACAATGTTTGGTTTGGTTTATGTGTAGGAAATAAGGTTTTTGAATAGGTATAAGTATTATTTATATAACAAGGATGAAATAAGTTGGTAAGGGTTTGATTTTCAGACCATAAAGGTATTATTTGAGTTGACAAGGCACTAGAAATGACTCACACAATGGACATCCACAAGTGTACATGGACCCTAATTACATATTACTAATAGAGCTCATCTTATGTGAAGTTGGTTTGTGTGGCATGTTGGCCACATGAAAACTTGACACCTTAGGATTGGGTGGCATAAATACAAGAAAATATAGTATGTTAAGTGTGGATAGTAATCCATAGGATAATGAGTATGTAAAATAAATTATAATAAATTTCAAATTATTTCTGATCACTAAAGAATAATACTTAGAAAGTAAACATGTCCACACCATTATAAACTGAATCTATGATTTCCATTGAAAAATTCAATGTTAACTATTGTTGAATGAACAACAAACCACATAGTGTCACCCAAAACAAAAAATATAGTAGTGAAAAAATATGAATAAAGTTTGAATAACATTATCATGAAGAACAAGAAATACTACATCAGTCAAAAAAATTAGACAAGGTCAATAATCAACTTGAATTAAATTAATGTGAAGACAGGAACTATAGTTGAAGTACATGTTACAACAAAAACATTATAATTTAAAATAAATCCCCTTGAGGAAGGCATTTGGTGAAGAATTATAATCAATGAGGATTTTTTCAAGCTAATATATTTGTTAAAGAGACAAGAAAATAAATATGTAAAAAAATGATCACAAGAAGTAACTAGGTTTAAAAAAACATGGGAATACCATTCCTCAATTAATTGTATTTTTACAAATGAAAATTGATGTGGTTATATAATTAAGGGGAATATGAATCTCTTAAGAAAGAGATAATTATTTAAATATGATGAAGCTAATGCAAAATGAGATCAACAATGGTGAGCTATGATAGAGCCTTTATTAGAATTTAGCAATGGATGGACTAAGGAAGGATATAATAAAATTTTGTAGTGGCCTATAATGTCATATTTTGTTGTTTCTCAACAAGAATGAGCTCAAGTAAATGGAATATACATAGCTCATTTTATACAGGAGTGATAATGGATTCCTAGGTATCAAATTATGGGGTCTGTGTAAACACCGTGAGGGTTGCTAGGTTGATCAAGCTACAAAAAATTATCATTTGCTCATTTTGTTTGTGATAATAATAAGAAATATAAAACATAAGAGGAAGTAAAATAAAGTAATTAGGTGAAAATTTACTAACTCTAACGTTTGGCTTACTTATGAAATAACATAGATAGTTTACATAGTTAATGGTGGAATTTTATATTTTGATCTTGAATAAGTATGTTGTTCTTATTTCACCTAATCACCTATGAAATATAAGATTCTAAGAGAAATAATAAATGTATTAATTTTAATTTTAATTATTATAATTCATATATATATTTTTATATTAATTGCTTCTCTTTATGAATAAGGGAAATATGAATAAGAACAAGATGCATGATTAAGAATATAATAAATGAATCCAAAGTGATAGTTCTTTCCCTTTTATACTTTTTCATTTTGATTAAACAAATGGGATTCATACTCTAGTTAAATTAGACCTATGATTTTCCATTTTAAATTATATAAAATGAATGAATTAATGTTTTCTAAAATAAGTATGTTATAATTTATTCTTTTTTAAAGTAGAAACCATTTAATAAGCAATCTAGGGGTATTGTGTTAATTTGGATACCTATAATATAGGTTAAAACCATTTTGTATTATTGTGTATGTGTTTCGATATTAATATCTATCCACTATCAAAATAATTTGTGTTGCTTAGACCCAATTACATTAAATATTAATATTTATAAGTGGTTATGTGTTTTTCAAGTCTTGAATGCCACGATCAATGTTTATTGAGTTATAATAAAATATTATAGCATCCTTCATTTTAAACAACTAAACAAATGAAAATATGATACAAGGGTTTCCCTTGTATTCTTTGGTCACGTAGCACATTCATGGCTTGTATTCCATAAATTATAGGCATAATAGGTAGCATTTAAGTATATAACTACATGAGATATAAATGTTTTATATCATGGGCATTATCCTTTTGAGTTACTTATGTTAGTCAAGGACAATAATATCCATCTTTGATTAATTTTTTTTTAATCTTCCTCATTATAGTTTACAATTTCCTATGTGTTGTTTAAAATTGTACTTCTCAGTGTTTAATTTGGTTCATGTGGCTAAGGGATTAGTCCTTATGAGACAAATGGATATTATCATGATACTTGCCACAATCACATTTTCATAAACAAATTTAGTGATTTCACCTCCTATTTTAACTGTGTGGATTTTATTAGTGTGAGGTCATGATGGAGACAAGTGTCACCATCTTAGCAACTTGGACTTTGTCATCTTCTAGATTGGTTTTCTAAAAATTTCATTGTTTGTAGACCCGTTAAATAATTAATGTTTTTTAAATGGGAATTTACCATTTTTAAAGTAAATTAAGATGGACCAATTCATATATTATTATTAAACTAATGTATGGTTCTAATATAATATACCTTATATTTTTTTTAGAACCACAACCTGTCCACAACCATGCCATGTATTGAATGTTGTGTGGTCATTATTATTGGACTTATTTTTAGCATAGGTTCCTGGAAAATTATCAAAATGTATGCTAATATAAGGATAATTGTGGGAATGTAGACACTATAAAACTATGCACTACAGCTTTAGATATTGATTTAACCCATTAAACCACCCCTTAGTCCCCTTGGGTTAGACTATTTATTAAAACCCCTTGAACACACCCTTACACACCCATTTGCCCCATTCAGATAATTTAATTGATTAATTAATTTAAATAATAATATTTTTACCTTACCTACCCAAACCCATGGATAACCTATTGACACCTAGCCTAAAGACTATTTATACCTTGGCATTTAATGCCCTAACTTCCTAGACTTCATCCTCATGCATATCCATATTGCCTTCAATAACCTATGACAATTTCCATTGGTATTAACCATCAAACATAAGTGAAAATGTATAATTTTATCTATTTTGACTATGTCTCCCTTGATCAACATTGGTCACCCCTCAACTAACATCAACTTATTAGGATCAACGTCAGTTACACATTGCTAGCCCAAGACCCATGCCTAGTAAGTTGAAGGATAGAGGAGGAAATTGGAATCACTTAGATCAAATGACCAACAAATATTATATAAAATAGAGTGAACCAAAACTAGATAGAGACTGAAAATCACTTAAGCATCTAAATATAGAAGACTCAAGTCCCATCTTTCTGTCCACATTGCTTCAAGATCCCAAGTGGCTCTCATTAAGCTTCAGGACTTCTTCAGGGCATCAAACTCTAAAAGCTATTTATATTACTCTTATTCTAAGTTTAGTTATTTAGTTTTATTAAGTTTAAATATTACATGTACTTCTTAACTCTCCCATATCCTCTCTTTTGTTGGATTTTTATAACTCCAAACAGTCCCTCTTCTGTCAAACACCCACAAACCATTACTAGACACTTGAGATTCCAAATTATAAGCTTTATATCTCTAAGGATCCCTCTTACCTCCATAATCATTAAACAATCCCAACCAATCCATATAACCCTTCTACCATTATCCCAAAATCTGTTCTACCCAAAGCCAACACCCTATCATAACCCATAATGACTAATAGCAGTCACACTTGACTGACATTGATCATCTATCAAATAGCATCTATCATCTCTTAACTAACCTTGATTACTAGTGATCAACATTGATCATTGTGTAATATTTTTTCTCCCAAAACAAAAATCTTCAATTGCCTACCAACCTCAACCAAAACCTTGTTTCTTAACTCCTGTCACTATACAAAATCAATAACTACCTATATCACACTTTAATAGTTTAGAATTTATATTTGATGTTATTTCATTAAATCAATATTTTCATTATTCTATACAAACATATTTTATCAACATTTTCACAACTTATCTTTTTTAAAGAGTTGATTGACAACCTTCCAATGGAATCTTGTACTTCTTGTATCTAGCATTTGCTGGGCAATCCACCCAATTTCACTAATCAACATGTTTATATCTTGTTTTTTATTGTAGGTCATCCCCCACAACAAACAGGATTTCTTAAAAATAAATTGGATCATGAGTGTGAAACTAAATCGAAGTCTTTATTACCTCACCCTTCCTTTATGTTTTAATCTCTTTTAAAATAAATAAAGTTAAAACATAGTGAAACATTCTAGCATGCTCGGTGGGACCCTTGCATTTTCTTGGGTTCTTACTTTGCATTTAAGTGCTTTCTTCTTATTTTATGCTTATTTAAATAAATCAGTTTTCCTTTTGGGTATAAAATTAACCTTTATACATTTTTTAATTACATGATTAAATCAAATAACTTAAATTAATCAAATAAATCAGTTGCAGTCTCAGTTCTTTACACACATAGACCAAACCACTTACACCAAATCAAACATTTGACATAAGACCAAACTAGGGTTTCATCTCCTAGAGAGAAACCTTCACGCATGGATATCTTACTTGGATGTCATTACCAAGAGGAGAAACTAAATCTCAGTTATCTAATTGAGTATAATCTCTAGCAATTGGTATATTTTGGCCAAGCACCTGATGCCTTTATCAATACGGTGTGTAAAGTGAGGGGATATGCCCCAATATCAATCTAGGTACCTATTCCAATATAGGTAATAGTGGGATCTGAAACTACTTGAAACCATCCTTATAATTCTTATATAGTACCCATTCTACAAACCAAAGTTGAGTCACATAATTATGAGAGCTTAAGGCATAATCCACAAGTGAGACACAAAGAACCTTAGGATTAATGTGATTTAGTGTGTGTTTTATAGTTTTGACTTTTTTCTTATCTTATCTATGTTTGAGTTGTGAGGAACTAAACCCATTTGGAAACCTTCTACCATCTTTCATTCATCCATCACATCTCCATTGCCTTATTCAATGGGGAACCCCATTATATTTTCTCTAGGAGATATTGAATTTATTAGACTCCTAGAAAATAACCCTCTCACCTTAGATATTTTCCTTAAATCATGAGCCACTTGTTCTCCCAACCATTATAATACTTGGATGATGATTATTATTAGATGTTTTATTTTTTAGATATATGTTAGGTGGCACGATTATTGGATATGAGAGAGATGATATATGATTGAATAAAGGATATAGACATGATGGTAAACAACTTGGAATAATGATCAGATAATAGATGGGTGTACTTGGATGATCATATCAAAGACAAAATACTAGGATATATGATTTGATACATGGCATTAGATGTTATGACATGTGATAGAGGATAAAATAATTGATGAGTGTAGTCCATTATGAAGCCATCATTGCTATAATAAGTCTCATCATAATTTAAGAAATATTATGTAAATGTAATAATAGTCAATATGCCCCATGATATAAATATGACCAAGAGGAATTTGTGCCAAAGTGCATGATTATAAAAGGGGAAAATGATGAAATTTTCATATAGCACCCAAAAATAATTATTATATATTTCTTAGATCCATCATAACATCCACATTCATTACAAAAAGTAACAATAATGCAAGACTAATTAAAAGGCTCATAAAATAATATAAGTATATACATGAAAAGAAACATATGAAGATACATACATGATAAAATACATTCAAACAATTCAAATAAGAAAGTGTAGACAAGTTATATACATAAGTATCTATATAGATATGTATTATGATTAGTGTCTTATTTGTTGTGTTGATGAGATTCGATGGGATGATCCATTAGATGATGAGCTGGATTAAGTTGGTCATGATGATGTGAATTTGGATTAAGTATAAGAACTTGGATAAGGTATGGACTTAGAGTATAATATGGACTATGATTAGTATAAGGATATGGAAGACATAAGATGAGATGATAGGATGTTAAGATAAGGAAAGATGACAAAATGATGAGACCATGAATATATAAGACAATGTAGGAAGATAATGAGTTGGAAAACTTAGGACATATGATAAGAAGATAGGTATACTCAAGAAATCAAATAATTAAACTTAGAGGTTTTTAGATTTTTTTGAATTTTATAATTTTTAGGTTTTTTATATTATTAAATTTTTGTATTTTTAAATTTTTGGGATACTCTATTTTTTCCTATGCTAAGGATGATCATCCTTTTTGGTGGAGAAGTATGAGTATAAACTTTAGGATTCAAGGGAATAACTATATTGTTCAGAGGACTATCATTGGTCAGAGATTTCTATTCCTCATATTATAATTGTTCTTTCTGAATTGATAAAATGCTTATAATTAATCATAATTATCCTCTAGAATGTTATCATATTCATTGGGGAATGGAAACCTGTATGATTCAAAGACCATAGATTCACTTGATGGGACAGATTCATTAGGGAGATCTATAGGATTCATCATTTGATTTTACCTGACCATTTTCCTTTGGAAAATTTCAAAGGCTACACATATTTCTACATAGTCCAATTCCCCATGCTGTGATGTGTTATGAACTCTATACTAATTAGCTAAATTTGTCTCTATGATATAGATTTATCACATCATAGTGGACTGTTGTTATTCTACATTATTGGTGGGTCTATTGAAGGGCCTATTATATCTTGAAAAACAAGAATTATAGTTATTGTTCTTATTGGTGGTATTGCCCATCCTTCCCTGAATACTCAAGAAGTTGTTGCTTAACTTTTTGACCATTTTTTTAATAGAATCTATTTAGGCTTGATAGAGTCTAAACCCTAGTAACTGTTGTGTTGGAATGAGTTATATGTTTATTTTGTTAGTTCTATTGATGACCAATCCTTTGTTCTTGATTGTTTAGGAAACCTTAATTTTGATTTGCTATTTTCTTTAACATGGTAGGTAGTGTACAATTAATTTTTATTGAATGTGGGGACATTATGATTAGCATGAAAAATTAAATTGAAAGATGTAAAACCATTATTAAACATCAAGCCCCCTAAGGTCTAAGGATTGAGATGAGGATTGAGCTACTCGTCAATATTAATAGCTTCTTCATACACCAAGGCTAAAGTATTGGTGGTACTAGATCTCCTAAAAAACATTATAGCGATGGGATCCAAATAATTCTTGTACATCTTGAGTGCTAGAGATACTTTTAGTTTGTATGGAATATTTATCTAGGTGTACATCTTCTCAAATATTACATTGAATGCCCTGATTGACTTATTGGGATCCCTCTTCATGCTGGTGAAATGTTGATACACTAGACTTGAATTAGTAACTTTCCCAAATTGTGAAATAAAAGTATTTTGGCATGCATTCCTTAGGGGGATGGAATTTTCTCAGAATTTAAAATTCCAATCATAGGTATAATCCTTTAGAGTGAATGGGAAAAGACTACATGTAACATACTCATCCATGACATTTATTAATCTTAGAATGTCCTTGAAAGGTTTAATATGATCCTGTATTGTCCTCCCAATTGAGGGGAAAAATTTGGGCAAAAATTTGTCTAGATTTGTTGGTAAATTATGTTGGCATCTAGGGATGGAAATAAGAAATTTGACTAACCAAGGTTAAACTATAGCATTGTTGATAAGCGAAACATTTCTCACTAGGGAAGGTGTCCTAGATTAGTGTATTTTAAAGATGATTGCTACTATTTTGGGCCTCCTATAATTTTAAAAAGGTGAAACAAAAATGCTAGCTTAGCCCCTAGACCATGTTACTATTCTATCCATATCTAGTGTAACTCTATGTACTGACTAACCTATACTATTGATAGAATACACAAGTGTACCCTCCTTCTAATGCCAACATTACTTACTACTAATGTGGATTTTATGCACACAACAAAAATTGAATGAGGTAGCCTCTAACAGTTTGGGATCTCTATGGAAATGAAGTTTCACTTCAAGGCATGAGTTGAAAGTATGTAGTTAAAATAACTAGTTGGTGGAATAGTAGGTTGAACATGCAAGTTGTATGAACATGAAAATGGATTGTGTGTGAAATATATAAGAAGTAAACACTATTTCAATTAGTAGGGTAGAGAATTACTCTATGATGGGTAGATATCAAAAGAAACTTAATTACAGAAGGGGAAGGTAATGTAGAAAAGAAAGTCTTATGTTCCCAAATGGTCACTTCCAAGACTATTTCCTTAGTTGATGAGTATATACAAAACTAATGTCTATCATTTTTAGTTATTGCACACTCACAAATAAACATAACTAAGCAATCTAGGTACATTAGGTATAGGAAACTTAGTGGTCTTAGTTGATGTTTTTTTCTCATGATTGTAACTATTGCACATCATTAATTTAGAGATTATAGATTAGACCAGGAAGATATCTAGAGTATCCACAACACACACCTAGAAAACTATACCAAAGGGAGACACTCTTTCACACCTTAGAATACCAATGCAGTCTAAACTGATTACTTAAAATCAAGGAAATTTAGTAACTTTCAATAACATTTTGCATATTTATTGATTAGTATACATGAATGATAAAAATAAATATTATATGTAGCTTTTGTAGACTTTAAAATTACTAAATTGATATACGTAAATAAGT
The DNA here is from genome assembly GCA_037957365.1 of Torreya grandis. Classification (NCBI taxonomy): domain Eukaryota; kingdom Viridiplantae; phylum Streptophyta; class Pinopsida; order Cupressales; family Taxaceae; genus Torreya; species Torreya grandis. The sequence continues at coordinate 1,364,405 of JARHVA010004661.1, forward strand.
TATAATATTAACAACACATAAAAGGGAGAAGAAAGAACCAACACAATTGCATGATAGTCAATGTCTTGATTTTTGAGTATATAAATCAAAACTCTAGACATTTCAAAGAGGGTTTACATGTATTTAAAGAATTTAGGAAAGGGTTACCTCATCCTTAAAGTGTATTATATATTATTGTTAGGTTGTGGAGATAAAAGCTTCACTGATGCAGACATGGAGAAGGCCATTGGAGGGGTTGCTGAAGGTTGCTGAGCATCAGAGCAACCGGCGTCGGTCTGATCAGCCGACGTCGACAGGATAGTGAAGAGAAGCAACCGACATCGGTCATGGGTCGGCTGGCGTCGGTCACCTCCAGGCAGATAGGGACCGACGTCGGTCGCCTGTGTGGTTCGACTGTGAGCTTATTATGGGCAGTTAGCTAATGAACCAAGTGTTTGCATGATTAGAGCTATTTTTAGACTGAGAGCTGCGGATCTAATTATTGTAATTAGATGTCTAATTATTGTTTGGATGAGATCTATATAATAGACTCATGGTTGTATTGGAAAGGTGTTCTAGTTTGAGTTGAGCAAAGTTTGTTCCTTCTGTGTGTGAGGTGAGCAAGGGTGTTCCTCCTAGTTCCACAGTACCAGTTGTAGGTGCTGGATTGGAGAATCAGCAGGGTTCTTCATGTATGTAGGATCTTGGTCACAGGGGTATGGCCTATATAGGAGATCTACATGGTAAGTAAGATCGTTGATCTGCAAGTGTATGTGTGTGCAAGGTCAAGGTTCACAGGTGAGCAGAACCGTGTTTGATTTGCAGGTGTGTAGGATCATGTAGACAGCAACACAACAGGGAGCAGTATCAGGAAGGATCTACTTGGAGTACAGGGGTGTACTCGAATAGAGCAAAGAGGAAGGCAAGGGAGTTCCTTCCATAAGTATGGTCTGTTGAAGTGCAGGTTATTGTAGGTTCATGGGAGATCTACTTGAAGTACCTTGAGTACTTGTGGAGTATGTGGAGTACTTGTGGAGTGCGTGGAGCACTTGTGGTGTGCGTGGAGCACAGGAGGTGAACACCAACTCTGTATTTGAGTTGTGTGTTGGGACCTGAGAGGGAGAGCTTTGGGGAGAAGATTTACTGTTCACTTGAGGTGTGGGAAACCTCTGTAAGGTGGTGGAGAAGAAGTGGCATCTTCTTTATTGTATTCTTTTCTGTATAAAGTGTTAATATAAGTTGTGTATTGTCTCTCATATCTTGTGTTATTCTAAATTCTAGTTACTTGGTGAATCTGGTTTATTTCTGCATATTAAGTTGCTTGGTTTGGTAATCATATTGTGCTCTTTTGGTGGAGCGAGATCCTGACAAGTGGTATCAGAGCGAGGTTGTTGGCTCATAGCTTGATACCACTGACAAGTGGTATCAGAGCTTTTGGTTGGGATACTAATAGATTGGTTTAGATCTGGGTAGTGTGTTTTGATTACAGGTCACTCTCAGGGGTTTCTGATTGAGTGGGAGTAGAGCAATGGCAAATGAAAGTAAGCTAAGAATGGAGGAGTTGAAAAGCACAGATGGTCACTCACGGTCCTATGGAAAGAAAGAGCAGGTAAAAGATTATTGTTGGTTGGTAGCAGATCAGCATGAAGAAACTGAAGAAGTAGATGTAGCAGGTGTTGTTGCACAGGATGCTCTGGGAGGTTTCTTGGATAAAGTTGAATCTTGGGTAAAAGATTCGGTTGCCTCTTTCCATGCAGCCCTAGGTAGAGGAGCTGGTGAGCCTTGCCAAAGAATTGGCAAAGGGGAAGTGAAGCTAAAATTGCAGGCGGCCAACACACAGGTGTTGATGAAGGTCATGCAGGTCCCAAGTTTGAAGATATGGCTAATTTCTTCAGAAAGATTGGGTGATGAGAGATGCACAAGAACTCTCACAGCGGATGCACTTGAATTAGCTGGTGGTAAGAAAATAGGTACTCTTTATCTACTTGTTTATATTACTGATTCTTCTTCTGTTGCAGAGACATGGCTTCATAGGCTTGGTCACATGAGTAGGAAGGAGATGCATGTTCTTAAGCGGAAGATAGATATATTTGACAGGCTTAAGAACTGTAAAGCCTTCGTGTAGTTGGAGGAGATGGCAGACAGAAACCAGTGGATGGTGCTAGATACTTCTGAGCAGAGCAGTTTGGACATGGGTTTTGATTCAAAGGAGCTTGCGGGTAAAAAGTCATCACTCACAGGTGAACACAAATACCGGCGTTGGTCAGGAGGAATCGGCATCGAACAGACAGGTGCCGATGTCAGTCATGTGCATACCGAAGCTGGTGATGTCAGGCAGGGTAAGACTGACGTTGGTCATGGGACCGACGTCGGCAGAATGTAAGACCGATGTCGGTCAGAAGGACTGATGTCGGCAGAAGGGACACCGCAGGGTCGGTAGTCAGGAACAGACGCATGGAACCGACGTCGATCAAATGCAAACTGTGGAGTGCTGAGGTCGGTCACTGTAACGGATTTTGGGTGGACAGCACGCTATCAAGGAGTCTCAAACACCCATACGGAGGACTGAAGACGTAAGTAGGCCCTCAAATTTGTTGTTCCTCTTCTTTATACATGTTGCTAATTATAGAGCAGGAAGGATCCAGGAAACAGGTGTGAGCTTGGCATGGATGAGGATGTGATTCGTTGGAGGAGAACCAGACAGGTGTGTTTTTGTAGGGTTGCCAGCAGGTATAAAAGCACAGAGATGAACGGATACCTTAGTTGAAGAATAGAGTGAACGGATACGTGAGACATAAGATCAGGTATATGGTCTTGAGGAGTTGTAGGACAGTGGTACAGGTTTTGACAGGTGGAGGATGAAGCATGGCTTCAGTCAATGTCAGGGTAACTACTATGATTTGTCTTACCAGGTAGATGATGAGTCACGACATCATTCTGTTGCTATATGTGGATAGTATGCTAGCTAGCAGGGGTGTACATACAGGGTTTTGTTGAGCTAAGGGTAAGATTAGTTCAGTGGCATGTCATGAGGAGTTTGGAGCAGCGAAATTCTTTGACATGGAAGACATGGAGATCACTGGTTTATTTTGTCTCGAGTGGGAGCTGATGTGAATCAGGTGTTGGTGAGGTTCAGGATGCAGAGCTGGAGCACACTAAGGGCTGGACAAGTACAGTGTCCGAAATCACATGAGGTCTGGTATAGACCTGAGTATTCCCATGTAGTGGGAGCTGTCAGAGAGTTAGGAGCCAATTCGAGGAAGTGGATTCTCAGGTACTTGAGAGGGACCGGCAGCAGGGATTCATGTTATACAGGGTTAGGACTTCACTACATGTGTTTGTAGGTTCGGATGTGGCAGGGTACTCGGATGACAGGAGGTACACCATGGGATGTGTGGTGGGTTGTCTTTAGGATTGATCTTGAAGAGAGATACAAACTAGGAAACATATTAGATGGAGTACAGATACAGGTACAGTGCAGCTGTTTATCTCCAAGTGGGAGATTGTTAGGTTGTGGAGCTAAAAGCTTCACTGATGCAGACATGGAGAAGGCCATTGGAGGGGTTGCTGAAGGTTGCTGAGCGTCAGAGCAACCAGCGTCGGTCTCATCAGCCGACGTCGGTAGGATAGTGAAGAGAAGCAACCGACGTCGGTCATGGGTCGGCCGGCGTCGGTCACCTCCAGGCAGACAGGGACCGACGTCGGTCACCTGTGTGGTTCGACTGCAAGCTTAATACGGGTAGTTAGCTAACGAACCAAGTGTTTGCATGATTAGAGCTATTTTTAGACTGAGAGCTGTGGAGCTAATTATTGTAATTAAATGTCTAATTATTGTTTGGATGAGATCTATATAATAGACTCATGGTTGTATTGGAAAGGTGTTCTAGTTTGAGTTGAGCAAAGTTTGTTCCTTCTGTGTGTGAGGTGAGCAAGGGTGTTCCTCCTAGTTCCACAGTACTAGGCGTAGGTGCTGGATTGGAGAATCAGCAGGGTTCTTCATGTATGTAGGATCTTGGTCACAGGGGTATGGCCTATATAGGAGATCTACATGGTAAGTAAGATCATTGATCTGCAGGTGTATGTGTGTGCAAGGTCAAGGTTCATAGGTGAGTAGAACCGTGTTTGATTTGCAGGTGTGCAGGATCATGTAGACAGCAACACAACAGGGAGCATTATCAGGAAGGATCTACTTGGAGTACAGGGGTGTACTCGGATAGAGCAAAGAGGAAGGCAAGGGAGTTCCTTCCATAAGTATGGTCTGTTGAAGTGCAGGTTATTGTAGGTTCATGGGAGATCTACTTGAAGTACCTTGAGTACTTGTGGAGTATGTGGAGTACTTGTGGAGTGCGTGGAGCACTTGTGGTGTGCGTGGAGCACAGGAGGTGAACACCAACTCTGTATTTGAGTTGTGTGTTGGGACCTGAGAGGGAGAGCTTTGGGGAGAAGATTTACTGTTCACTTGAGGTGTGGGAAACCTCTGTAAGGTGGTGGAGAAGAAGTGGCATCTTCTTTATTGTATTCTTTTCTGTATAAAGTGTTAATACAAGTTGTGTATTGTCTCTCATATCTTGTGTTATTCTGAATTCTAGTTACTTGGTGAATCTGGTTTATTTCCGCATATTAAGTTGCTTGGTTTGGTAATCATATTGTGCTCTTTTGGTGGAGCAAGATCCTGACAATTATGATTACATTTTAATATATATAGAACTAAATTTCTACTTTTTAAAACTAAATGTTACAACTAATAGATTACAACAATCATGCAACATGTGCATACTAGAAAGAACACTTCAATTAATTATAACATTAATGTAATGAATCATAACTATCTATATTTATTTTGAATAAATATTACATGCAAAACTACATACATCATTGATATTAGAATATCTATAGTTTGATCACAACTAGAGTTTTGGCTACTAAACAGGTAGATGGAGGTGGTGTTGAAGCTGACACATTGGCTAAATTGGTAGATGGAGTGGAACTAGACTTCCACTTTGCCTCTAGATCTTGGTAGTATTTATATCCAATAATGTATTATGATCTTATTATGCTCATATCAAGAATATATGGTCTATTCACTTCATTAACTAGTGTTATTAACCTTGCATGCTCAACATTTTTAGTTATAAAGCTTATCCAAAATATCTCCAACTCTATGACCTTCTTCACAAAACTCAACTTAGTCTCAATCTCTTTGAGAGTTAACCCATGCATATTATGTTTGAAAATGAGTGGGGATTCCTACAACATTTGATCAAAAATATACCTCACCACCAACTTTCCAACACCATCTCATGCGTTAATCAATTCTATTTCATTCAAAAAATTTATTATTGCTTATCCTATTCAGTTATTTTTGAGACTAAGGTGTTAGTAGATGTTATCCACTCCCTTGCTTCCTAGGTTCAGATGGCAATTAAATTTAGTGCATTTATTATTTCCATGGATGATATATAATCCAAAAGGCTAAAATACTTAGTTTTGGTATATGAAACCAAAAAATTTAACTTGGTTTTGTCTTCTTTAATAGCTTTGAACAATTTGGTCATTATAGTTTCTTGAGGGGCCAATTGTGTCATCAAGAAGCCAATAGTGTCTAGTATCTCATATAGCTTTACGACTACATTTTCAGAGGGAACATGAATTACCTATTATTGTTCTCTAATGTTCTCCAATTATTTCTCTAGATATTATATCACCTACTTATTACATTTATGGATTGCTAGCAAGGCTCCAATATGGGTCTCCATATAAGACTTAAAGTCCTCATGAAATAAGACTGACCTGTTCTTCTATCTTACCTATTGGAAAGAGAATAGACTTCTTATCTTCCTTATAAAATCAATCTTTACCCAATATTTCCCTTTACCTTTTTTTCCCTCACCCATTGCATAGAGCCAATAAACTTACCAAACAATGAAATCATAGTGGGTAACTTAGTTTTCTTCAGGTTTACCCTCTTAGAAGCTAATTCTCCTAGTTGTTTGGCCCAGTCTAAAAGTGTCAACTATGATAGGTCTACTAGTTGTGCCAGTATCTGGGTATCCTTTGAAGGCTCAATATTAGGAGTTAGGTTTGGCATGGATGGCCATATTATTTATGACCACTCTACATTCACCAAATGTGGGATTGGGTGGATAATGTTGACAAGCTTCTTCCTTAGAGTTTTCTTAGTGGCTACCATTATCATGGTTTGAATTGCTCATAAGAAATAAATGGGTATACTCAACTAAGTAGAATATACTGGAAATTGAGTTTTATTTTGTCTGGTAGTAATAGTAATAGAGTGGAAACCAAAGGAATGGTTGTATCAATGGGTAGGGAAATGGGTCTATATGATGATAGTGACACAACAAGAAAAGAAGTGATTAGTGATAATGTAATAATAGGAGAGTGGCCTAAGGGAGTATTTAAAATCAAAACATTACATTATTAGTCACTCCTAAGGGGTACCTTTCCTTTGAGTCCTTGCAGGTTCAAGACTTTGGCTTGTTAGAATTCTTCATCTTGTTCATCCATTGGTTAATCTTCAGTCGAGGGTTATTTATGATCACTTGGTTACTCTGTGGACTCTACCTGAGGCCTTCCTACCTTGGACTTCCTATTATTACACATATTTGCCTTCTCAATCAGAGGAGTAGTGACTTTTTAGGTGAAAAGGGAGACTCTCACACTAGATTTTGTGGTTACTAAATTTTCCAAAGTGGGTGTGATGTATTCTGAATCAAAGGAGTCTATATAGATAGGTTCATATTCCTTCCCAATCGAGATTTCCTATACATGAACTATTTATTATTTATGTTCCTACTTTATTTTTCATAATTAAACTATGGATGATTAAACTTAAGAAATGTCTAATTTTATTTATCTTTTATCAACTAAAGTTTCCCCTTCACCCTGCTCTTTCTCTATAGTCATCATCATGGTGAGTGGATTTTAGGGGTCTTGACTTTGATAATGTGGTTATTAAAGAGGTCTAATATTAATTTTTTTTGAAAAGGCCCCTCCTACTAATGGTGGAACTCCATATTATGATTTCTCTATTGTGATGAAAGGATCTACTTGAATTACCTTTAGTAAATCTTCATTTATTCAACCTATTCTAACCCTTTCCAAGACTTTAGCATCATCTTTGGCATTGAAAAATAGTAAATCATGGTTATATGGTTCATGATTATACTTAATGCCCATATTACGAACATGTTTTTGTAATATACCATGGGGGTTCCAATATCTATGGGGAAATGTATGTAAGGCATAGGATTTCCTAGCATTACCAGCTTCCTCAAAATGTATGTGAAAGGTGTACCACTTACTCTAAATCTTAAGCTGAGAGACATGAATGTTCTCTTACTGCTTTTGGTTAAATATTCATTTATTCTCTTCCATAAATTATAAGAATTTTTTTTCTCAACCACCTTGTCAAGGATGTATTTTGGGAGGTATACAGGATCAACCCTACGCTAAATGATAATTATGATGTTGTAATGTAGATATAACCAGTAGTCACCCATAAACATGAGTGAATTGGTGATATATTTAAATATTTTTGGCATGGGTTCCTCATGAATGGCCCTCCAAACTTGGGGATACAAATATTCTATAATCCTTAAAAAATTTCTTGTCTATGCATAAATACTCACAAATGAATCAACATCACAAATCATATTTTTGATAAAATTGGGATTTAGGTCTTATAGAGACCAATTATGTCTATAGATGGTACCCATGAAAAAATAAATAAGGTAGGATATCATGTAAAAATTTCCTCCCTGGGGCCTCTTGTCTTTATGTAATATAAGTTCACAAAACTGAGCACTGATGATCTCTCCCTATACGAAGGTATGTTTTGAGGTGATCAACAGGCTGAGTAATGGTACCCATCCTATGTAAAGGAAGTGGATGCTCCAGTGACCATATAGTCAGTTAAGTAATGTCACATCAATGTGTATTCCTATCTATAATTTGGTGATGGGCATATGATTCTTGTCCTTGAGTGAAAAGGGTTCTCCATGGAGAAGCCATTTGCTCATTGTCTTCTCTATATTCTTGATTTTCCTCAAAAGGCCTACACTATATAAATCAAATGTGGCATATAGTATTGGCAAGTTTCAATACCTTTGAAAGGTTTCCCATGATATGTAGGTGATGATAGTGTTGTGATTGATGTAACCTAAGAAACTACCATCTACAATCCTTCCCTCAAAGAACAAGTCACATAATAGGTTGATGTATGGCATGAATTTAGGTTTAACAACAACATAGTAAAGTGTTTGATGCTTGAGTGGAAATAGGTCAACTATTACCTATCATTAATTTTAAAAGATGTCTTCCTTATATGGAAATGTGTTGATGCTTTCTACAGGCTCTCATAAAGCCAAGTAGTTAGAGTAGGTACCATCGAATACATAGGCATCAAAAATTATATCCATATAATCCGTTAAATATTTGGTATGAAATATATATGGTGCCTTAGATACCCTATATACTCTGGATGAAGATGCCATTATTATTTCTTAGTTCTAATAGAATTATGGCTCCTTATAATGGTGGTTTGGTGTTCTCCTATTAAAGTTACACCTTGATTGAATATAATTGGAGATAAATTATTAGAGGGAAATATTTTCTTGATATTATTAATAATAAATGGATGTGAATTTGGTTATCATCTCAATGTTATATCCTTTTAGCATTAAGGCTCAGTTTTTGTGGCATTAATCACCAATGCCTCCAAGCTTGTCATGTTCACTTAATTCAAACTTGACCACCTTGGCTTAGTGGACATGCCATGTAGGATACTTAATCATTCATAGGGGTGACATTAATTTTTTATTTTTGACACATGTTAATGTGTGGTTTAGTTTACCACTAGCACTTGTGTTCAGGCTAAATCATTTAATTTTTGTGATCCAAGAGTTTTGAATGAAACACTCTAAAGAGTAAAATGTTCCTTAGGGAGATTATTGAAACCTTTCCTAAAATCCAAAATGTTAGAAACTTTTCCAAAAGACTAACTCATCATTCAGGGAGATATTTTAGATAAAGTTACCAAAGATGAAATTTTTGAATAAAAGTTGTTGAACAAAAACTTGCCAAAGAAAAAGTTGCTAGAGACCAAAATTTTGAACAAAACTTACCAAATGAAAAGTTCTGGAATAAAAATATCTAAAGAATAATTTATTGGTGATAAATTCTTAAACATAAAATCCAAAATAGAATATTTTGACTAAATTAGTTGAATTAAAAGTTTGTGAATAATTCTCTTGAAGACCAAAAAGTTAGGTTTTGGTATGCTGATAATGTTGAATAAGTGAATCTAAATAATGATATTTATGAATACTTTCCATACATACTAAGCTTTTCCAAAAATTTCATTAATAAATTAGTTCTAATAAGTTATTCCAATAAAAATGGATTTTAAGAAGAAAATAGGTAAAACAAAAGTGATTTATTGCCAAAAAACTGTATATTTTCAGAAATAATAAAATAAGTTAGACATGCATGTACAACCCTACAATTAAAAAGACTTATAATAACAAAAGGGTCCCCACTTTTTCATAAATAATTAAAGTGGGGTGTGTTGAATACAACATGAATGTTCTAGAGGTAGAAGCCTCTAGATTATTTATAGGTGTTTAATAATAATTAATGGGTGATTAGTCATACAATTAAGGGGTTCTAGAGAGTCTATGGGTGTAGGAGAGGCTCTACTCATAGGCTCAGTTAGGTGAGAGGGAATTGTAAATTCCTAAATATCAGATGAATGAGGTTAATTAGTGGAAAATGGGGAATTTAGAGAATTAATTAGGTTATAGGATGTTGCATGATTATGATGTTCAAGAGAGAAAAACACTCATGGATAAATGTTAGTAAATGATGTAAGTGGACACATGATTCCCTATGGAGTAGACATGTAGGGAGGAATAAGGTGCATGGATAATCAAAACTAATAAATGAGGGGAGGATGGATGAACTGACAAGGGGATGGTATTCTAGATGGTAGAATAGATGATGAAGAACATGAAACTGATATGCATAGTGAACTAAAAAATAGGCCTTAGACTAAAATTATGACTACTAAAATGTTAGGCTTTGAAATGATGATAATTTTAAATAGGGGAATCTGAATAATGATAATTTTTAAGATGAAACTGATATGATTAGTGAGCTAAAAAATATTCCTAAGATGAAAATTCCTAAACACAAAGTGCTTAAGACTAAAATTTTGAAGAACAAAATGTTAGGTTTTTAAATGTTGATAATGTTGAATAAGTGAATCCAAATAATCATAATTATAAATACTTTACATACATAGAAATCTTCCAAAAAATTTCATTAATAGATTAGTTCCAATAAGTCATTCCAATGAAAATGGGTTACAAGAGGAAAATAGGTGCAACAAAGGTGATTTAACTCCAAAAAAACCATAGATTTCCATAAATAATAAAATAGGCTAAACATGTGTGTACTTACCTAGAATAAACAAGCATTATAAAAAAAAATTGGTCACCACTTTTCCATCAATGATGCAATTTGGGGTGTGTTGAATACAATAGGAATGTTCTAGAGGTAGAAGCCTCTAGATTAGTTATAGATGTATAGTCATGATTAATGCATGATTAGTCATATGATTAAGGGTTTGTATAGATTCTAAGGGTGTAGGAGAGACTACTCATAGGCTAAGGTAGGTGGAAGGGAATTTTAAATTCCCAAATATAAGATGAATGTGATTAACTAGTGGATAATGGGGAATTAGATGAATTAATTAGGTTATAGCGTGTTATATGATTATTATGTGACATGAAGAATGAAGAGGGGGCATCATAATAAATGGATAGAAGGGGATTAATAATATGAATTACATGAAATAAGGTGAGAGAGAATATTATTGGATATAATTAGTGATAAAGGGAATCAAGAAAATTTAGATGCAAACACTTTTCCCCTCTTTGAAAAGGCAATATGAGTAGACAAAGTGGAAGGAGTAATGGTGTTTCAAAAAATAAAGACACCCATGGATGAATGTTCATAAATTATGTTATTAGACACATGATTCCCCCTTAATGGGACCTTTAGGGAGGAACAAGGTGGATGGACACTCAGCAAGAAGAAACGAGGGGAGGGATGGATGAATTGACAAGGGGATGGGATTATAGATGGGGGAATTGATGGTGAATAAGATGAAACTGATATGAGTAGTGAGCTAAAAAATATGATGCTTCTGGTAAAGACATATGCACAGAGAGTGGAAATTATAGTGTCATGGTTGTTGAGACATCCCAAGGGAGAATCAATTGTAACATGATGATGATAAGACAAAAGGCCATAATATTTTGATATATCCCAAGAAATGACACATGCCAAGGAGAGATGCAAACAAAGATGATTGATAGAAAATTTTGTGAGTTGTGAACATATCCCAAATAAGGACACATACATAAAAGAGAATCAAGAAAAATATTAATAATGAGTGTAGATCAAATAAAAATTCAAAATATATGATGAAGGGAATGAGAGAGAATAAATGATATGATTGAGGGAGCAAAAGATGAAGGGGAATAATTAGAATGCATTTCATCAAATCAATGAGCCTGATTTTTTATTAATAGTGATGATGCCACTAGAAATAACACTTAAATTTATGGTCCTAGTCATTCCCCAATCAAAACAAGAAAATGTAAACATTAAATGATGAATTGACCAATTAGTGATAATGGATGGCTGATAAAATAAAAGATGGATGTTGGGTTTTTTTAGGCCTAATCAACATTGTGGGTGATTGAATGGGAAGTTGATGGAGATGATTATTGGGATGGTAATTGATTGAGAGACTGATTGATATTATATCTCAAATATTTTACTAATTTAAAAGTTGAGGATTATGAGGGATAAGATATATGTGATTATGAATGATGGAGAGAGAGGTGCGAGTGGCTGAGCCGACCTTAGACACATTATTTGACTAAGTGCTACCTAAGTAGATTGAAAAAACCTTAGGAAAATATAGATAAATCTAGATTAGAGGATGATAATGATGGATTAGAATATTCTGATGATGATGATTTTAAATAGGTTAGTTATTAGATAGATGTAAGTGTGATGATTATTGGATACTGGAGAGATGATAGATGAATAATTATTGGATATAGATGTGATGATAAATGAATTATAGGAATTATTTGATAGTTTAAGAGTAGACTTGTATAATCATCTTAGAGACAATTGACTAGGACAAACAATTGGATATGGGATGTTAGATGTTATGATAAGTGATAGAGGATAAAATACTTGATGAGTGTAGTCCATTATCAAGCTATTATTTTTATAATAAGTCTAGTCTTATTCTAACCAATCTAATGTAAAGATAACACTAGAAAGTATGCCCCATAATATAAATATGACCAAGAGGATGTTATGCCAAATTGCATGACAATAAAAGGGGAAAATGATGAACTTTGCATAGGGAACTTGAAATAATTATTATAGATTTTTTGGCTCCATCATATCATCCTCATTCATTGCACCATTAATGAAATAAATAATGATGCAAGAATAATTGAAAGACTAATAAAATAAGATAAATATAGACAAGAAAACAAACATATGCAGATACATACATGATAAAAGACATACAAACAAGTCAAACAATAAAGAGAAGACAACTAATAGACACAGATATATACATAGAGATCTATTATAATTAGTGTCTTATTTATTATCCTAATGAGATTCGAGGGGATGATTAATCAAGTGATGAGTTGGATTAATTTGGTCATTATGATGGGAATTTGCATTAAACATAAGAACTTTGAGAAGGTATGGACTTGGAGTAGACTAAGGATTATGATTAGGATGAGGTTATTGATAACATAAGATAAGATGACTAAGATGTTGAGACAAGGCAAGATGACAAAATGATGAGACCACAAAGATATATGACAAGGTAGGATGATAATGAGATGGAAAACTTAGGACATAGGATATGACAACTACGATACTAAAGATCTAAGACATGAAAACTTAAAGGTTTTTGGACTTTTGTGAATTTTATACTATCTATGTTTCTTAAGAATATTTCAAATTTTAGGTCTTTTGGGAATATGTATGTAAACTATTAAAATGGGGTTACTAGAAAATGGAATACCAAGCCTAGAAACTAGGATGGATGAAGAAGAATGAATTTAGGATAACCACTTGGTGAGCGAACAAAATGTCTAGTTCTCCAAGTGTTAAGTAGAGGATATGCCAAGATGATTCCAAAACATTTCCCAACACATCTTACCTTCACTTAATAGAAGAAACAATGGACATAATAAGATGATGTAGCACATGATGGATAAGGATGTTTAGGAAAATAGAAGTATAAGATAGAAAATGATACTTGAAGGGTGATGTAGATAGGGTTGGAAATGGATATGATGGGTAAGAGTAATGGACAAGGGGTTGGGATAGATGAGTGATGTAGATGATGGTTAGAAGGAAATTGAGGATGTGAATTTAGGGATGGAATGGAATTTTCCCCATGTGTTAAGGTACTTATGGATAACATATTATTTTAACATGATGATAAAAATTGATTTTCATCATGGTACTTGCCTAAGGTACTAGAATATTGGTTTTCTCTATTAAATAAATAATTTTGTGACTTTTTTTAGTGACACCTCTATTTATTATAGGAAGGTGAATTTTAGGATGTAAATGCATTCTTGATATTTAAATTGACACCAATTTTTTAGATATGTGATACTAAGATCATGTTGTCAATGTTATATGTATTGATGTTCTTATGACCTTCATTGATTTTTGATTAAGACCCCTCTAGACATCTAGACCACATGTCTTTGTCACCCCTATAAGAGATAATTTTATCTAGGTTTCTAAGGTGTGTAATGGATGGGTTTATATTTTGGATTTGATGGTGATTTATAGGACTTAAATAGATGATAGGATAATGATAAGGAAGTGTGGGGAGACAGAACTAGTAGTCGCACACATCATTAGACATGTTGGATGTTCCACATTTGATTGATGCCATATGACAAAAGACTTTAAGAGATCCAAGATGATATTTATATGTATTGTTTCTTTTATCTAATTATTTAAAGCAATTTTGTCCATCTTGATATAAATTTTGACAAGGATTTGATTTTTAGACTTAATTTTTTCTCCATTGCCCCTTAATTCCTGACTTTGAGCTTCACTAGAAGAGATTTATATTTGAATTTATGGATGATGATTATTTTAACTTTGATGGTTCCATATTTCCTTAAAGAGGTTTTCACTAAGGGAAGACACTTTTTGATCAGGCTAATGATTTGACTTTTCTTGATTGTGACTTGTTATATCAAAGGCGATTTGGTATCATGTATGACATTTTGAATATGATCTTGGACCTTTGTAATTTCATCACATATTATGTTTCTCAAGGAAGGATCCAAAAATGTATGTTCCTATTTATCCCTCTGAAAATATGTTATTAAATGATCATTAATAAGAATAAAATGATCTATGGTGGATAAAGGTGGGGGAGATGTTAAGATGAGTTCAATGAGTGGTTATGGGGAAACATGGTCCTGACAGGGGTTTCTATGAAACTCAATTTTGACATATAAACAAATATCCCCAAGATTAGTAAAAGGATCAGTAAGACTCTATCTATAAATTTATGTTGGAAATATTTTCATTGATGTCAAAGGTCTAGCATTGTCAGTGAAAAAGGCCCCATATCATTTATTATTTAAAGTTTTTTTTAATGTTTATATATTAGCTAAATGTGTTGATATTTATTTAATATTAATGAATATATTTTTGGTTATATAAATTCAAAAAGAGGGCTCATGAGGATGTCAAAGAGTTACAAGGAAAAGACAATAGAGGGAAAGGATGCATTTTACCATGAAATATCACCTTAAAGAATTCAAAGGGTCACCAAGTGAAGACAAAAGAAGAAGAGTGAATTTTTCCATGAAGAGTCACCTTAAGGAATTGGATAGGTCACCAAGATAAAGACAAAAGGGTAAAGGATACATTTTCTCATGATGGGTCACCATGTGACTTTTGAAATGCAAGGATTTGAAGGGTCATGTATATTTGGCACTATTTTCCATGAGGAGTGAAGGGTCAAAAAAGGTGAATGCCAAAGTTCATTTGGAAAGATATAAATAAATTATTGAGAAGCCATTTTAAATAACTGAGTAAGTGTATGGTTTTATCTAGCTAAAAATAACATTAGGAGAGAAAAGAAAAGGAAGAGATGCAATAGTATTCTATCATATTTTGAGAAAGCAAAATTTTGAGATAGTTGTGTTTTTATACACAAGAGGGGTTGGTGCTATTATGGGGTGGTGCTCAAGAATCATTACTATGTTAGTGCTCAGCAAAGGGGTTGTTATTCCTATGGGTTGGTGTTAAGCAAAGGGTTGGTGGTCTTGCAAGTTGGTGCTTGCAAAATTTATAATTTTAGTTGGTGCTCATTCATATGCTTGAGATTATTCTCCATAGTGTTTCCCACATTGGGTTTCCACATAAAAATTTGGTGTCTCTCTCTCACTTGTGTGGTTCATGTTATTGCTTTAGTTTTATTTCATATCTTGAATGTATGATTAAGTGGTTAAAGAAAGGGAATTGTATTAACTAAAAGATTTAAAAGATATATTATATACTGATTCACCCCCCCCCCCTCTCATTAGATCTCATGCTCAATAATTGGTATCAGAGCAAGTTCTTTTCAAAAGAGTTTAATAGCTTGAAGGTATATCAAGGAAAACCCAATGGATAAATCACATGAAGGTTTTTATAAAAATAGGGAACCTTTGTGTGATGGGAAAAAATATGCATTTTGGAGAATATGGATGAGGACTTACTTGATGTCCCTTGGATTCAACATTTATCAAGCAGTGGTGGAGGAATACAAAGAGACACAAACACTTATAAGTACTCTAGCATAAAAGAAGGTAAGTGAAAATAATGCTAAAGATTTAAATGCTATTTTATGTGGTTTATGTGAATCATAATTTATTAAAGTTATGAAATGAAAATATGTTCAGGAGACTTGGGTAAATCTTGAGAATATTTATAATGGTGATGGAAAGTTTCAACAAGTTAAGCTTTAGACTTTCAAAAGATAGTTTGAGAGTTTGAAGATGGAAGAGGAAGAAAACATAGCAAGTTATATTTTGTAGGCTGATCAAATAGTTAATCATATTTAAGGCCTTGGAGAAAAGTTAAAAAAATTAGTGGTGGTACAAATTTTTTTGAGATCTCTACCAATGAGATATGAAACAAAGGTTTCAGCAATTGAAGAGATGAAGGATATATCCAAAATAAAGATGGATGAACTAAATGGTAATCTTACATTATATAAGATGAGGAATGAATAAGAGAAACCCTCAAAGAGGGAAGATGCTTTCAAGACATCAAAGAAAGACAAGGATAAGATTCAATAATTAAGTGACAAATCTAGTGATGAGAAAGATGACAATGGAGCTCCATTCATCTACAAGCCTAATAGGGGCATAGGTAAATATCCAAAAAAAAATCCATTTAAATGTAATAAATGTGGTAAGATTGGACATTTTGTAACTAAGTTCCTAGACAAGAACAATGATTTCAATGAAGAATGAAAGTATTTATACAAAAAGAACTTCAAAGGAAAATACATGAAGGGATTTGAGAAAAAGAGTTTATATTCTAAATATACTAGCTCAACTAAAGATGGTAGAGTCAATGACTCAGATGAAGAAGTTCTATTCATGACCATACATGAAGATGCCTCCACAATTAAAATTACAGATAATCAAGAAGAACATGATGAAGTTGAGGTAAATATAGAAGGAGAACTCTTTTGTGACTTAGAATAACTAGAAGCTCTTGAGAAGAAGAATCAATGATTCAAGCACCATATTGAGAAAATTGAAAAAGAGTCAAAGGAAATAATTGAAGATCTACAAGCACACATTGAAGAAGCCAAAAATACTGAAGAAGATATAATAGCTTAGTTGTAAAAAGTAAGTGAAGAATATGAAGGGTATGTTGTTGAAATTTCCTCTTTAAAAGTATATCTTGAGAAAATAATTAAAGTAGTCAATGATAGAGTAGCTAATGATTCAAAATTTGAGAATAGAACTAATATGTTGAATAAGATATTATAAAATTAAAAATTAATATCAGATAAGATAGGCTTCAAATTTGAAAATAAAAAGAGATATGTTGAAGCTCTTACAAAAGAAGTAAAAAAGGGAAGAAGTTAAGAATGCAGAGGACAAATCAAACAAATAAGGTTGGAAGGAATAGAGTTACAAAAGATAATTAGGTCAAAGATACACAAATCAAAACAAATTCCATTTTATGGTCATTATTTTTATTTTAATGGTTATGGTCATAAGAAAATAGAATGTCAGAAAAGAGCTAACAATTTCAGAAATAAGGAGAAGGAAACTTATGTAGAGTCAAGCAGAAGCCACAACTCTTTTGCTCCTTTATAAAACTTTGATAAAATGGCCATAATATGTTACAAGTGCAATAATATTGAACATGTAGCTTGGTATTGTAGAAGTATGTTCAATTGAGTCAAGAAGGACCAAAGTTTCAAGGCTCCATTCATCAAAAAGGAAATTTAGATAGGTTCATGGTAGAAGAAATAACTTGAGAAGTCTATGTTAGTTCAGATAGCTTTACATGAAAGAAATGAAGAGAAGCCATGGCTCATTGATAGTGGATGTTCAAGGCACATGACAAGAGACAAAAAAAAGTTCATAACTCTAAAGAAGATCAATAGTGGCATAGTGAAATTTCGAGATAATACCACTATCAGAATAGCTAGAAAAGGTACATTAAGTTTAGACAATGGTACAACTAAGACTGAAAATGTTCTGTATGTACAAGGTCTTAAGCATAATCTATTAAGTATAAGTCAAATTTGTGATTAGGGACACACACTAAAGTTTTATGTAGAAGGTTTTGAAATTAGTAGAAAATATTCAAATGTATTGATTGTAGATGCTCAGAGGATAGGCAACAATTTTTATATGTTATCAGATATCAAACGTAATAAATGTTGTATAAGTTAGGGTGAGAAAATTAGGCTATGGCATAGGAGAATGGGACACATAAATTATTAAAATCTTGTCAACATCAGTAAAAATAAAGTAGTTAGAGATATTCTAAAGATTATAAAGCCCTCCAACACACTTTGCGAACCATGTCAACATGGGAAGCAAATCAGAAGATGGCTCAAGACAAAAGAATACTCTACCACTTAGATATTAGAGCTTGTTCACACTGATTTATGTGGACTTATGAGAAATCAAAGTAATCAAGTTGAGAAATATTTCATGTTGATTATTGACTATTTTACATGTATGACTTGGATGATGTTTTTGAAAGAAAAAGTTAGAAGCTTTTAGCCACTTCAAAGCATTTAAGGCTTTTGTTGAAAATGAAAATGAAAATGATTGGAAGATTAAGTGTTTGAGATCAGATTAAGGAGGAGAATTCATGTCAGATGATTTTATTGAGTATTTTGAAGACCATGGGATAAAGAGACATTATTCAATAGCTATAACTCTAGAAAAATTGGAGTAGATGAGGAAAAAAATAGAATAGTTTAGGAGGTTGTGAGGAAAATGCTAAATGATTCTGAGATACTAGATAAATATTAGAGAGAGCTAGTTGGTTAAATAGTGAATATTCAAAATAGAACATTTTTGAGATTCAATAATGACAAGACTCTATATGAGCTATGGAAAGACAAACCCACTATAATTAATTACTTCAAACTTTCTGGCAATAGATGCTTCATAAAGATAACTGATGAAAATGTGGGTAAGTTTGAATCTAAAATAGATGAAGGTATATTTCTTGGATATTATATAAAAATTAAAGATTATAAATGTTATAAAAAAAAACAAAGAATATTGTTGAATGTGTAAGTGTCAGGATAGATGAAGATGTAACACAATGAGTTAGTGATCTAGTAGACACTCTTGATATCATTGAAGAAGAAGATTTTGAAGAATCGGATGAGGATGAGAAGGAGAAAAAGGACACCAAGACCCCATCCAAATATGTTCATATAAAGCATAATAAGAGTGACATCATCAAGAACATAAATGAAGTAGTTCACACTAGAAAGATGATGGTAAGTGAATATGAGCAAGTTATTTTTTCTTTGTTATCCAAAATTCAGCCTAAAACTATTTCAGAAGCTAGACATTATGAGTATTGGCTTAAGGCAATGGACGAATAATTAAATTAGATAGAAAAGAATGATACATGCAAATTAGTGCCTAAACTAAAAATAAAAATGTCATAGGAAAAAAATAGGTATACAAAAAAAAGTTGAATGAAGTTGGTGAAGTTACCAAGAATAAAGCAAGGCTAGTATGTAAAAGATATGCTCAGATTGAGGGTATTGATTTTGAAGAAAATTTTGCACCAGTCGCAAGGCTAGAGGCTATTAGAATGTTTCTTGTGTATGTAGTGTTTAATATTTCAAAGTGTTTCAGATGGATGTCATGTCTACTTTCCTAAATGGGAATCTAGAAGAGGAGATCTGCATTAAGCAATATGTGAGATTTATTCTCTCAAATGATAGTAGACATGTATGTAGATTGAAGAAATCACTGCATGGATTTAATAAGCTCCCATAGCTTGGTATAAAATAATTGACAAGTATCTATAAGATCAAGGTTTCAAGAGAGGTATTACAATCAATAATCTCTACATTAAACAAAAGGTGAACATCAGTTGATTGTTGTGGTGTATGTTGATGACATAATATTTGTAAGTAACATAAAAAGAATGACAAAAGAATTTTATAATAATATGAAAAAATAATTTGAGATGTCTATGCTTGAATAATTGTCATTTTTCTTAGGGTTGCAAATATGTCAGTCAAAAAAATGAATTTTCATATCTCAAAATAAATATGTGATGAAATTGTCTTGGACTGCTCTGATCCTAACACTGCAGAGTCCGTAGTTTCTGGGAAGCTTGGAGAAGTGGGGAATTTAAATGCGCTGGACATAAAACTACAACAGGGTTTAACTATTTGTCTATGTTATGCTTATCAAAAGGCTTAAAGAGCCAAACTATTGGTGGCTTTCAAAGGAAGGACTGCAGCATCAGTTGTATGACCAAATTCATAATCTGAACGCAGCTGCTTTATAATTCATGATGCCCTAACTCCCAATGCCTCTTAACTCTCACAGACTATTGGGTTAGCACTACTATGCCTACTATAAATAAAAACTAACATTCGGTGAAAGTGATAATAACCTTGCACTATGCCATTGTCTCTGAGTTTTTGTTTTTTTGCTATAACGAAAAAGCTCTAGGAACTCATCATAACTCAATTCCCTGAGCTTCAATAAAATATACATAATAGTTCTACATCTAAACTTGAGAACTGCACTAGATCCAGTCAGTGAAACATAAGTGCACATAAGCATTATAAATGAATCCTGCTTGGAATTCATGTCACAATAAGCCATAGCCAATTACACAGTCATAGCTATATGCCATATGAAATGGATAATTTACACATTTAGAACTATATATCAATCTCGACACTGTGCCAACACATTCAAACTATTTATGATGGAACACTCACCTCATGGCTTGCATGTCAACTCTACCTATCTAGTCGTTCAATGGTGAATATCTTGAACACCATCTTGCACATTCTATATCACTCACAAGGATTTCAACCAGGGTTCCTCTAATAACAGTCCACCCTTTTTTTCTTCCATGGTCAAAACAGTTGGCTGCCATTCTCCACAATACCATGACATTCTCCATTTCACCTTCCTCTCTTTATACAACAAGGATACACATTGTATTGAATCGATCCAGACTCAACACAACATTATGGTGATGTTCTCAACAAACACTAGCTCACTCCTACAATGAAGACATCCAATTTTTCAGAGTCGATGGCCGATTATCTCACAAACCCTTCTTCGGCTGGTGATCCCACTCAACTCACCTCTGTAGACTCTGCATATTCCTCACTTGGCAGCCGCATCTCCTCTGACTCAAGTCTGTATCCTCAACTCCTTTTTTTTCTTCTTCTACATCCCTCTCTTCTTCAATCCTTGTTGCTGCTTCTTCTTTCAACAAGCGTCCAAATCCTTACATTCTCCTCTCTTGACAAGAGGTCCTTTCCTCTCTGTCCTTCCTCACTTCTACATCCCTCTCATCCTCTTGAATGGATTTGTCTTTTCTCCTCTTCTCTCTCCTAGAGATCCTCCTCTGAATCGACTTCCTTTTCCCAAGGAGATCCTCCCTATTTTTCCTCTTCGACTAGCTGATCAAAGACATTTGTTACATATAAAACTCTTTTCTTTCTAACTCCTATGTCCAACTTTGGACTCTAAACAACATACATGATTTCCTCTACTAATTGAGAAAGATTATCTAACCTATACTTGGGGAATTTCAACTATTTCCTTGATCCTCTCCACAAGCCAAGATTGTCTTCCAACGTAGGAGATTCAAACTAACTTCCATTTTTGTCTTTTTTCACCTTTTACATTTACATTTACAATTACTCCTCCTCTAAGACAACATTTTGGAGGCAAAATAAAATAATTTGAAATTTGAATTTAAACATGACTTATAACCATGTCTTGCCAAGAAAATGAATGTAGATGCTCTTGCATCATACTCTCCTTGTAGAAAAGATTTGAAACTTAGTTCAAATTTCATGCTTCCTCCTCACTTTAGTCTTCACTTGTATACCTGGATCACAAGGTCTTGTTGTCAGTGCCAATGCTTGTGTTTGTTTGGAATAGTCTTTGTCCTTCATCTTCTTGCTTTTCTTCCTTTTTTGGTATGTTCTTCTTCTCATTTATTTCTCAGCTTCCATCTCCCGCTTCCATGCTTCTTCATCTTCATATATGTCTCCAAAGTTTTCATCTTCCATACCTACATTCAAAACATGAAAAGCAACCTTAGTAGAAAAACATTGAGGCCATGAAGCCTCTTGGCTGCCTCCACTTTTCTGCTCTTTGGGCAAAATTGCCTTTGCCTCTTTACTCTTCTACTCTTTTCTTACTTCTCTCTTCCCAATGGTGTCTTCACCATGGCTTGTACCTTTACGAAACTCTCTTGAATAACCAAACAACTCCTCCAACATTCTCAACTCTTCCTTTAGTAAGATCTCATCTATATCACTATTCTCTTCATCAAACTTGGGCTGATCACTCATAAGGATTACTTGTCCTTCACTAGCCTTACTCTTCATATCATCCTTTCTTAGTTGGTCATCACATAAATCAACTTATTCATTAGTACACTTATCAAAAGCAATTGAAACACCATTACCTTGTGTCTCCTTACTCTCTTCAACTTCTCTTTGAAGCCATCTTGTTTGTTTCTTGCATTCAATGAGGCATTTCTTTACATCATAGTCTCCCCTTTCCTCATCATCCATCCATTTGAAACTTTCTCCTTGCTGCACATTAGTTTTCATAGACATTTTCCATTCTTAATTTTCCATAAACATATCATTAAATGATTCAAACAAATCATTATCCCATTCATTGCAAGCAATTGACTTACCTTTCATATTTGTATCCTCATGCTCTACCTCATTATTCTTTTAGAATTTTTCTTTCTCACCTTTAGCTATCCATACCTTCTTCATAGCTTTAGGATGACACTTGTTCAATTCACCAACCAATTTTTGCTCCCTGAGATCTTCATGTTGTCTTGCTTGATAGCTGGCCTTGCTCATTTTGCATTTTACCTCTTCCTTCACACTTTGTATTTGCTTCTTCCACCATTTAGGCATCACATATCCATGGTTAATTGGAAACTACACCTTTCTCTTTGCTTCTCTAACATGAATATCAACTATTTCATGCTTATAAGAATAAGAAAAATCACTTTTGGAATTCACCTTTACCTCCTTAATGGGCTGCTCCATTAGTTCTTTGACTTGCATAGCTTCTTGATTATCTATCCTTTCTTCTTCCTTTATGCTTGGCTGCTCTCTTTCTTCCTCTTGGAATTAAATGGCATCATGGATGTCATCTTCATCTTCCATCTCTTCTCTTGCTTGTAGGGGTTCCTTAACACCTTCCTCATGCATTAACCAATGCATCTCTTCTTCTTTATCAACAACAACAAACTCTCTTCTCTTTCTTGCACATTCACTTGTGCATTTGGTGTCTTCTCTTACACCAATCTCTTCACTCTCCAAGGCCTTTCTTTTGACCTTCACAAGGCTGCTCATACCTACATTTACCCACTCAAAGACAATATTAGAAATAAAAATAAGAGACCATAATGTCTCCATGAGTGTCCTCTTAATGGACATTCTCATCTTTCCAAGTGCTCTTCCTGGCACTTCATCTTTTCTTTCTTCTCTTCTCTTGTTCTCCACAATGAGAACCTTCTTCACAACTTCTTCCTCTTGCTGCTCATTTGGAAACCTTCTTATCTTCTTCAAGCCTCTATGGGCTTCTCTCTTCTTGGCAATCTCATTTTGCCTTCTTCTCCTCTCCATTAGGAGATCTATTGGCCACTTCATCCTCTTCCTCATTGGCCATACCCATGCTTGCTTGTCCATCTACATCCTAGACTCATATTCATTTTTAATCTTAGCTAACTTTATCTTTAAACTAGCAATCTCTTTATCAATTTCAATACTAGTCATACCTTTCTTCTTTTGGATTTTTGCTTTCTTCTTGTTACTTTCATGTGTCTTGCTGCTCTGTAGTGCCTTCAACAATGCTTCCATTTCTGAGATCTTCACCCAAGTCTTTTCCACCTTGGTCTCTTGATCCCTTGTCTCACCCAAGCCTTTCCTCCTTGACTGGTCTTTTGACAATCTCCTTGATCTCACCTAGGCCTTTTTCATCCTAGTCTTTTGATCCTTTTCTCAATCCTGCAACAACTCTTTATACAACACTTCATCAAACACAAATCACAAATCCAAGCTTACCTTGCTTTGGATCTTCCTCTTGAGCATTCACTATGCTCTTCTTCTAGAGCTTCTCTTGGCTATTCACTAAGCCTTCCTTGGCTTCTTTTCCTCTTAAGCCTTAATGGCTTGACTGCCTTCCTCTTCACCTATTTACTTCTCAACACAATAAACTCAAATCAAATATCACAGTTACTCATACCATTCTTCCATAGGGTCTTCTAACACTTTCTCCTGCTGATCCTCTTGCCAAGTCTTGTAACAACTCATTAGAAATCTTGATTCAACATAACCATCAACAAATTACCAATTCCCAAGAGCTTCAAGCTTTGATACCAAATTGATGAAACTGTCTTGGACTGCTCTGATCTTGACCCTGCAAAGTCTGTAGTTTTTGGAAAGCTTGGAAAAATGGGGAATTTAAATGCACTGGACATCAAACTGCAACAGGGTTTAACTATTTGCCTATGTTCTACTTATCAAAAGGCTTAAAGAGCCGAACTGTTGGTGGTTTTCAAAGGAATGACCATAGCATCAGTTGTATGGTGAAATTCATAATCTAAATGTAGCTGCTTTATAATTCGTGACGCCCTAACTCCCGGTGCCTCTTCACTCTCATAGACTATTGGGTTAGCACTACTATGCCTACTGTAAATAAAAACTAACATTCGGTAAAAGTGATAATAACCTTGCACTATGCCATTGTCTCCGAGTTTTTATTTATTTTGCTAGCACGGAAAATCTCTAGGAACTCATCATAATTCAACTCCCTGAGCTTCAATAAAATATATAGAATAGTTCTACATCTAAACCCGAGAACTACACTGGATCCAGTCAGTGAAATAGAAGTGCACATAAGCATTACAAATGAATCCTTCTTGGAATTCATGTCACAATAAGCCATAGCCAATTACACAGTCATAGCTATATGCCATATGAAATGGATAATTTACACATTTAGAACTGTATATCAAGCTCGACACTGTGCCAACACATTCAAACTATTTACGATGGAACACTCACCTCACAACTCACATGTCAACTCTACCTATCCATTCGTTCAATGGTGAATATCTTCAACACCATCTTGCACATTCTATATCACTCACAAGGATTTCAATTAGGGCTCCTCTAATAACATTCCACCCTTTGTTTTTTTTCCATGGTCAAAACGGCTAGCTGCCATTCTCCACAATACCACAACATTCTCCATTTTGCCTTCCTCTCTTTATACAGCAAGGATACACATTGTATTGAATCGATCCAGACTCAACATAGCATTATGGTGATGTTCTCAACAAACACTAGCTCACTCTTGCAATGAAGACATCCAGTTTGTTAGAGTCGATGGCCGATTATCTCACAAACCCTTCTTCAGCTGGTGATCCCACTCAACTCGCCTCTATAGACTCTGCATATTTCTCACTTGGTGGCCGCATCTCCTCTGACTCAAGTCTACATCCTCAACTCCTTTTTTTCTTCTTCTACATCCCTCTCCTCTTCAATCCTTGTTATTGCTTCTTCTTTCAACAAGCGTCCAAATCCTTACATTCTCCTCTCTTGATGAGAGGTCCTTTCCTCTCTATCCTTCCTCACTTCTACATCCCTCTCATCCTCTTGAAGGGATTTCTCTTTTCTCCTCTTCTCTCTCCTAGATATCCTCCTCTGAATCAACTTCCTTTTACCAAGGAGATCCTCCCTATTTTTCCTCTTTGACTAGCTGATCAAAGACATTTGTTACATATAAAACTCTTTTCTTTCTAACTCCTATGTCCAACTTTGGACTCTAAACAAACATACATGATTTTTTATACTAATTGAGAAAGATTATCTAACCTATACTTGGGGAATTTCAACTATTTCCTTGATCCTCTCCACAAGCCAAGATTGTCTTCCAAAGTAGGAGATTCAAACTAACTTCCATTTTTGACTTTTTTCACCTTTTACATTTACATTTAAAATTACTCCTCCTCTAAGACAACATTTTGGAGGCAAAATACAATAATTTTAAATTTGAATTTAAACATGACTTGTAACCATGTCTTGCAAAGAAAATGAATGTAGATGCTCCTACATCAATATGCCAAGGAGACGTTGAAAAAATTTGGTTCTAAGGATTGTGCACTAGTTGGCACACTAATGGGTATAGGAAATGAGGTAAGGATGAAGATTTACCTGTTATAGATCAATATTTGTATAAATATATGATTGGTAGTCTTTTGTATTTGACAGCATCAAGGCTAGACAACATGCATGTAGTAGGCATGGTTACAAAATATCATTCAACACCAAAGGAGAGTCATGTTCAGTTGGTGAAAATAATATTCAAATATGTCAATGGGACATTAGATTATGGATTTTGGTATCCCATAGGCATATATTTCACTTTGGATGCTTATACAGATTCAGATTGGGCATGCTAGTTAGATGATAAAAAGAGTACAAGTGGAGGAGATTTCTTCCTCAGTGGTATTTTAGTATCATAGCTAAGTAAGAAGTAGAACTCAGTATCACTTTCTACAACTTAAGTAGAATATATTTCAGTAGTGTTATGTTGTAGTCAAGTGTTTTGGATGAAGTAAACTTTAAAAGACATCAAGTTAAATATGATGAACCTATCTTTATTTTTTGTGATACCAAAAGTTTTATTAATATTTCTAAGAATCTAGTAATGCATTCAATAAAAAAACATATTCTTATCAGATATCACTTTTTGAGAGAGTAGGTGGTAGATCAATAGGTTAAAATGGAATATATTATTACTACAGAAGAGATTACAAATATTTTCACAAAGGCACTACAAAAAGACACATTCAAGTATCTGTGGGAGAAGTTGGGAGTAATTTATTTTATTTTTTACCATTGAGAATCAACATCAAATGAGGGGGAGTTAAGTGTTAGCTCTAGGATAGACCCTTTTATATTGATGTCAAAGGGGGAGAAGAAAAGGAATAGGTAAAAAAAGGCAAAAAAATATGTATAGGAATAGGTACGTGATGATATAATAAGGGGGAGTTATTATATGTTTTTCAGATGGTAGTATGTGTAGGTTGGCATGTGTAGTACATGTTTTAAGATGTGGTAGTTTCAGTTTGAGGTAACCAGTAATGACAAATGGGGAGATTTTTAGAAATATTGTCATTGATTTTAAACATCTAGTTTATTGGTGACAAAGGCCCCAAAGCATTTATTGTCTAAAGGTGTTCTTAGTGTTCATATTTTGGATAAATGTATTGATATATATTTGATATTAACAAATATATTTTTGGTTGCATAAAGTCAAAAAGAGGGCCCATGAGGAAGTCAAATAGTCATGAGGAAAAGACAAAATAGGGAAAGGATGCATTTTCCCATGAAGGACCACCAAGTGAAGACAAAAGAGGAAGGCCACATTTTTCAATGAAGAGTCACCTTAAGGAATTCTAAAGGTCACCAAAATAAAGACAAAAGGGGAAAAGATGCATTCGCTCATGAAGGTTCACCATGTGGATTTTCAAATACAAGGATTCAAAGGGTCATGCATATTTGGTGCCATTTTCTATGAGGATTGAAGGGTCACATAGGGTGAATTCCAAAGGTCATTTGGAAAGATATAAATAAAGTCTTCTTAATCCATTTATAATAAGCGAGCAAGTGCATGGTTTTATCTATCTAATAAGAGCAAGTGGAGAGAAGAGAAAAGAAAGAGATGCAATAGTATTCTATCATTTGTTGAGAAAGCAATACTATAATATAGTTGTGTTTTTATACACAATAGGGGTTGGTGCTCTTGTGGGTTGGTGCTCATGAGTCATGGTTGTGTCGGTGATCAACAAAGGGGTTGGTTCTCTTGTCAGTTGGTGCTCACAAATCATTGTTATGTTGGCACTCAACAAAGGGGATGGTGCTCCTACAAGTTGGTACTTGTGAACTTTGTAATTTGAGTTGGTGCTCATTCATATATGAGATTTTTTTCTATGGTTTTTCTCACATTGTGTTTCCATGTAAAAATTTGGTGTCTCTCTCTCTTATGTGGTGGATGTTATTAATTTATTGTTATTTCATATCTTGAATGTATGATTAAATGGTTAAAACAAAGAATTTGATTAAGTAAAATATTTAAAATATATATGATATACTAATTCACTCACCTCTTAGTATATCCCATGATTAATAATGTATCCAAGATAGGATCGAATTCACTTTGATTATCTTCAATAGATAAATCTTGTAAGAACTCTATTATGACTTCATCATCTTGATTGGGATAAAAACATGTCTTGTGATTGGTTGACATTTGGATTGGAGTGGAGGTATCCTAAAAAATGTATATGTCATCATGAGTTGTAATGTTTATAAGGGATGATGTTTCTGAAAAGGATTTTGTTTTTGGTACTTGTGTTGAACATGATTCTAATGCAAATAACAGTAGTGTTATCTCCAATGTTGAATCTGACATACAGGATGTGATGCTTCTATTATAGGATTTATTATATGAAAGTTTCCTCTCAACATGAGGTCTTTGATGTGATGATGGGGATATGATGAATTAATTAAATATATGCCCATGGAATAATCTCTCATGAGAGAAGAGATGACCAAGTTTATGATAAATGGACTCATTGTGAATGGAGGATTTGTCAAAGATGGGGGGACCATGAAAGATGGACTTAGTGTCTTGACCTATTTTTAGAATTTTAAGGACTTGATCATGATCAATAATTAAATCTTGGCATTCCTTTTATTATTCACCATTGGATGTAGACCCATCTGATTCATTATTGATTTCTATGTCTCCACTATCGATGAGATCGTAAACATAGTTTTGTAAATATGACATATTATAGTGGTATGCCCCCAAGTTTGGTGATATATAATAGTAATTTGATTTATACCAAGAGGGCTTAGTATTAGAGGGATAAATATGTCATATGGGTGGATAAAACATTATGTTAGTGGTAATAAATTGGTGGAAAATGACTTCTAAGGATATTTGAAAAGAAGTATAGGGCCTCTCTTCACTTTGTGACTTGGATGTGGAAGATTAAGACTCTAGATTATATTTTTGTTGACATGACTGGGTGGGTAGATAGGTAGTAGATTAGGTGGCTAAAATTAGATTCCCTTTGCTAATAATAAGGGGTAGTTGATTGGCTATGATTGGTGGATGGAAGATTTCAATGGGATTGGGTAGTATGAAGTTTGGAGTTGACTAATGGGAATGGGCATGGATTGGAGGTGATGATAGGTGGATAGGGTCAAAGTCTATAGTATATGGATTGGTCATCTCAAGGAGTAGATAAAGTAATATATCCATACTATCCATGAGGCATTTATCAATCAGGGTGTCTAACTTTGATTTACAAGCCATGGCTCAAGACTAGAGGAAATATAGATGATGTGGTTCATTGGACCCAATCGATAGGTGTGGGGGATTGAGTGGAAATATTGAGGGATGAATATGGGATTTGTGGAACAAATTTTCACAATGGATTGATTTAGTTCAATGTTAAATTTGATTAGATATTTTGATGTGTTGTGTTGTTTGATGGTATAAGATGAGATCAAGTATACCAACTTATGGTATGAGATAGAATTTCAATTATTTAGACTAGATTCAATTGAGTGAGATATGACAAGCTCTAATATTTATTAGGGGATAAACTACCCCAAGAGATTGATTTTGACTAGGGATTATATGGATTAAGACTAGTTCAAGACTAAGATAATTGACTTAAGGAAGATTTGATGATGACAGTATTTGGATTAGGATAAGAGAATGATATGATTAAATTCAAACTTGATTGAAAATAATAAATTTTATAGAAATAACCCTAATGTGGAAAGAGTTGTTTTGCCGATATAGGTGAAGACTAGTATACAACTACATACTTGACAAGATGACTAGTATTGATAAAGATGGAAGGTTGGATTATGACTGTGATAGATGGTATATATAAGGGAAAAAATGACTAAGCAATAAAAATTCAAGATGGGTCACATGGTTTTGATTAAAGTGATCTAAGGCTAGAGTTATAGGTTATGATTAGGTTTCAAGATCAAATGGATGATGGGAGTATATTTGGGGGATTGATGTGATAAGAGGGAATGTCTTGATTTTTTGTACATGTCTAGACAAGATGAATACAATGTGGCAAGGTTGTAATAGGATGGGGTGAAGACCAAGACAAGACCAAAGTGAGTGATGAGGTGTCATAAGGATATAAAGGTAGGCTAGGATGGGATAAAACCTAAGATAAAGGTGTGAAAATTATTATGGTAAGATGAAGGATAACATGATATGACTAAGGAGTAGAAAAAAAGGGATATAATAGTGAATGAATAGGTCAAGGGGATAGGATGAATGAAGATAAAGGTTAAGACAAGTTTTTGACTTAGGACAAAGGAGATACTCGATGAAGTGTGTTTCAATTAGGGAGGACTAGACTAAGAAATCAATACAAGGATCTTGTATGTATGAATGGACAATGCCAAGTCAAAATAATAATATGGGGACATGAGATGATGATGGAAAATAAGGTGATGTGTAAATAAGTGATGATGTTTGACTTAGGGACTATGTTTGACTAGGGGAATAAGATTTTGAATATTTGGATATAAGGGGTATACATAATACGTGCCTCCATAACACAAAAAAATAAAATAAAACCATAAACCTAGAATGAGTGACTGAGTCAAGAGTGTAACCTGGTGACTACATCATCTAATGGCTTTGTGGATGAACCTATATGTTTCTGACCCATTATGTAATCTCCCAAACCTTCTCAATCTCATTTTCACATAACGATCACTTGGGATTTGGCACTAACTTTGGTATCAAGTCTCTTGTTATTGTAGATGGTATTATTATAGTCTAGACAAGGTTTTTTAAGGGGTTTCCTTGAAATATGCTAGGTAAATGTGGCTCGACTCTATATAGAAGGATGTATGATGCTTAATTCATAGAGTTAAATCTTTCCATTCACTAAATAAATATATGAGTTCAACCACTTTTCCTAATGACAATTGTCCCTCTTATTTATACTTTGATAGAATATAGAGTGTGCTTGAATGCATTGTAATGGAATTTGCATGATGAACCCCTAAGACTATGGCAAGTGCATCAAAATCACTTCCATGTCATGTTTACAATAAAAATAAAAATGGGAGGGTTTTTTAATAGTTTTCAATCCTCTAATACTTACTGCAAGGATGTATGAAGGAGAACATACACCACTGTAGCCATTAGGTGAATACAAGCAGACAAAAGGTTGATTAATCAATTAATTTAGATGTGATACTTAAAAAATATATATAGAGATGGTTTAAAAAATTCCACAATATATGAGAATTATCCTATAAATCAATTTATTAATGTTAGTTTAGTACTTTTTCTGATTTGGTTTTGCCTACATGACTTTATGAGCATTTTATGTCGATTAAGCTTCCTTAGGTTAGTTATAAAAGGGTCACATAGGATAATTTCATTTTAATGTAATTATCTGATTAGGAAAATTAGAGGCTTTCTCATGTTACCCTAATTTTCCCTATATGTACCCCACTTTTCCACTTCGGAAGGTTAGACAAGTTAATATGATTTATACAAGTAGGTCATATTTTACAATATTGTTGTGTGAAGACAAGCTTCTTCCTCCTTTGTAATTTATCTATGATTTCATTGCTCCATACATCGATTTACTCAATCTTCTATGTAAGGATCTAAGATCATGGCTAATTTGGCATGGTATTAGAGCTATTTTTACTAATATTACATCAATATTTGTTGTGAAATATTGCATACATTCACTATTTTAGCATAAAGAAGTTTTTGGTGGGATTACATGGAAAATTCACAAAAACAATTCCTACGGGAGCTTCAGATCTCAAAAACAAATGTGTTATTTATTCTAGAAGATTCCAAAACCCTTAGATTGACTGTAAACATGATCTAGTTCTAAAATAGTCATTTTTCCTTTCTTTTTTGCATCTTTAGGCCCCATTTTTCATTTTATAAAAAAAATATACATCCTATGTTGTTATACTAAAATGCCTTCTAGGTTTTCTTCCTCATGAAAAATTTTCAAATGGGTATCTTACAAAATTTCCATCGCTAAAGTATTTTGGGTGTTTTTAGCTTTCCTTGATTTGTGTGTCTTCATTCCAATCATAAGTATACATTACTTAGATCTGCATGTGGTCATTACTTCATCTCTGCATTTGATCTACCTTGTGTTGTATGCATTGGAGAGTTTGTTGACCAATCTGGACTTTTAGAGGGTTATTACTTACCCAGCAGAGCAAATCATACTTTCAACAGTAGCTTCACTTTTCTAAGCTAGGTTATTTGATAAGTTCATTTACTTTCACATAGAATAAATTAGACTTATGGAGTTTCTTTACTTTCAAATTAATTAAGCCAAGTAAGTAGGGTGCTAAAACCCAAATTACTCTACTACAGATTCCCTCTAACTTACAAGGGGTCATTACTTATAACTTCACCTACCTCAAGTAAAGAAGGTCCAAAAATCTAGATAACACTTCACTCAACCAACTCAGACTTTTAGGGGTCTATGGCTTACTTGGGTTTTAAAAGGATGATTAATTTTAGAATTCAAGTAGAGAAGGTATAAAACTATAATGTACACTATGAAAGACTAACTCAAAATTTTTGGGTACCACTACTATCTTCTTCTAATCATCAAAGTAGTTTGGGAAGTTTGATTACTCTTTTGAGATGAACCTAGACTTTTGAAGGGTCATTACTACTTAGAGTTTTGGGGTACCTGTGTCAAATTTTATTTTCCATTTTTGGAAAGGGTTTGGGAATGTGTAGAAGTACAAACTTGTAAGTGCCATAAATTTCAATCTGTATGTCTATTTTTAGTGCTATTTTTTTTGAAAGTGCATAATTTTTCAAGATATATGCATTGGTGATATTGTTTTATGCCCTTTATAACATAAATTTTTATTCATGGTGTAATGGCTTAAAACTCACTTTAACCCTTTTTTACATTTATTGGATGTATTGTCCATTATTTTTGATGTCCCTCTTGTACTCTCTCACACTAACTACTCATAGATGCATTCTCGGTGGTACTCAACTTCTAATATTAAGCATGTGTTGAACTGTAATTTAAGGGGTGTCTTTTTTATAGTTTAAAGGAGTACTTATATTGTGCGTAATTTTTTGTTTGCTTTCATCTCAATTATTTACATTATTTCAGTTTAATCCCAACTAATGGATCTAAACATGATTAAACCACTCACACCATTTAACTATCTCAATTGAAAGTCTAAAATATAGCTCACCTTGAGAGGTAAAGGAATCTATCAGATCATTATGGGTGAGGAAAATGAGACATCTATAGATGTAGAAAAGGTTAAGTGGTACAATATATGTGACAAGGCCTATGGGTTCTTATTCCTGTTATTGTCTCCCAACCTCCTATTTCACGTTGAATCTATAAAAACTCCCAATGACATTTGGACCATCCTAAACAAGCTTTTTTGAGTGTAGCACATCATGAGGGGTTATGAGCTAAAGAATGAGCTCATAACATTGAGCCTAGGTGACTATGATACCTTATAATACTTCTTTAAATTTTTTAAACCATTGAGACTACTATTTAAACATTGTGGCATTGAGAAAGTACATGACCAATTGATTCTATACGTGCTTACAAAACTAGGTCATGACTATTTACTTTTCATCTTTACATTTAATGCTACTAAATGTGCACTTGGATCTACTTGGAAAATGTCATCATTCGATGAGTTTTTTATCAATTTGAATAGGGAGAAAGATAAGCTAGTTCAAATGGGTGCACTAAAGTCTTCAAAATCACATGCCTTGATTGTCAATTAAGACAAGAAGAAGCCTTCTAGCAGTGGAAACTAGGAGAATAAAAAATCTAAAGTAGAACATGAGCACAATAAGAATAAAAAATAAGATGATCATAAAATTAATCTTCATTAAGTGAGAAACTCAAATTCAACTTTTGCAAGAAACATGGGCATGATGAATCTCAGTGCATGAAAAAGAATATTGACACCTTGACTAGGGTGCTTGAGAAGAATAACATCAATCTAAAAAATATTATACAAAGGATAAAGATAGAAAAAAGGATAAAAACAATGGAAAGGCACTTGTTGCAATAGATTCTCAACCTTCAACTTGGGTTATTCACTTGGGTGATTCCTATCACATGGCCTCCTCAAATGATCTATTTTTAGAAATAGAGCCATGTTTCATGCATTCAATTCTCATGGGTGATGACACCTTGGTATAAGTTCATGGTAAAGGATAAGTTGAATTAAGTGACAAGACCTTCAATGATGTTCTATGTGTTCCTTCACTATCCACCAATAATTTGTTGGTGTACCAAATGACTCACATAGGTACAGGGAAGCAAGTTGAGTTCACACCTGATTTAGTGGTTATCAAGGAGATACACAATAACATTTCAATGGATTATAGGAATGCCAACCATCAATATTGTTTGTATACCTTCTCACAATTTTCCCTAAGCCCTCATATGTACTGCTTACTCATGTAGATAGATTGAGAAAACTATGACATGAATGGCTTGACCATTTAAACTATCATTACCTAGAGAAACTCAATCATTAGGACATGGTTTCAAGGTTTCCTAAAGTCAGATGCTCAAATGGCCTATAAAATGATTCCATTCTTGGCAAGCATCCAAAAGAGAAATATGATAAGGGAAAAGAAATGAGAGCCAAACATAAGCTAAAAATCGTCCATAGTGACATAACAATTCCATTTCTAAAACCATAATTAAATATGAATAGATACATGATCACATTTAGAGATGATTTTTTGAGGTACACCTAGGTGTTTTTTATCAAAAATAAGTTTGAATTATTTAATCACTTTAAGGACTTCAGGGCACTTGTGGAGAAGCAATTATATTATTTCATCAAAACCTTAAGGACTAAAAATGGTGGGGAGTATGTCAAAAATAGGTTTTAGTAGTTTTTAACCTCAAAGGGGATTCATAACTAACACATAGTTCCATATAGTCATTAGTATAATGATGTGGTTGAATGTAAGAACTATTGCTTGAAGGAAATAGATAACTACATGCTTCAATAAAAGTCTCTTGCTCCTTAGTTTTGGGATGAATTAATAAATTATGTGTGTTACATTCATAGCCATGTTCCACACAAATCCTTGAAAGGAATCACTCCTTTTGAAGCTTCGAATGATCAAAAACCCAGAATGGATCACTTTTGAGTGTTTGGATCACTAACAATGGCCTGTGTTCCCAAGAATAAATGCAAGAAAATGGACCCTTAGAATCAATCTTGTATATTTTTGGGGTATGTAGAGGGTACTAAGGGATACAATCTTATCCATCCTAAAACTCATGAGTTATTCATAAAAAAGAGTGTTAAGTTTTTTGAGGGCCCACTTAAACTCATTACTAGCACTCCAGATGCTTCAAAAGTCTAACTAAATATTGACTCCACCTCAAAATTCTCTTGATGATTAGGATGACTCTTCTTCATATTCAAATTCAATTAATTAGAGAAGTGACAAGGATTCTACTCATCCATCTCACACTCACACTACATATGATGATGACTCATCTCCTGATATCCCATCTCATAGAATTCTAGTCCCGCTTGGGCCAAATAGATAATTCAAAGTGTTGCGAAATGGGTTGGAAATCCATCAGATCAAGGTCAACACATTTATAGTTGTAGGGGACTTCACATTCCTACCTAGCCATTGCCTTAGATTCATAAGCATTTCATGAGGCATCTAGCATTCTAGAATGGGATTCTGCTATGCATGAGGAGTATAGTTCCCTAAATTGGAATAAAGCATGGGACTTGGTCCCTCTTCTTAAAGGAAAAAAATTGGTCCATTGTAAATGGGTTTATCAAACTAAGTATGGTAAAAATGGGTCTATTGACAAGTACAAAGCTTGTCTAGTTGCAAAGGGGTGTTATCAAGTTCCTGGCATAGACTATACCAAGAAATTTAATCTTATAACAAAGATGATGTCTATTAGACTCACTCTAACCATCAAAATTACACATTAGTGGGATGTTCACCAAATGGACATCAAGAGTGCTTTTATAAATGGTGACCTCAAAGAAGATATCTACATGGATCAACCACAAAGCTTTGTGTAATATTTTTCCTTGGTGTGTATACTCAAGAAATCTATCTATAGACTCAAATAGGCCTCTCAGTCATGGTATGCCAAGATGAACTCCTTTTTCCTCATAGTTGAGTTCATCAAATGCTACTTCTAATCAAATGTCTATATCTTGTGATAGGATGATTCTTTATTGATCCTATTTATCTATGTGTATGACATATAGATTATAGGGAACTCATGATCATCCATATCAATAGTGAAAACTGGACTTTTAGATAGATTTTTAGTGATAGATATGGGATTTTTGTATTACTTTCTTGGGATTTAAATCATTCAATTAAATTCATGGATAAATTTATCACAATCCAAGTATTCTCTTGATTTACTTACAAGGTTTAACATGGTTGATAGTAAGCCAGGTTCTACTCCTTTTTTATCTGGTGTGAAGCTTGAGGCTCATTGTCCTGCACCATTGGTTGATGTAACTCTATATTTGAAAATTATGGGCAATCTTATCTATCTCATACACACTAGACCTAACATATCCCATGTAGTTGGCATGGTCTCTTGGTTTATGTAGGAGCCGTATGAATAACATTGGAAGTAGTTAAGTAGATTCTATACTACATTTACGGTTCACACAATTATTGGATACACTATGGAGTAGGAACAAAGGTTGATTTGATCAAATATATAGATTCAGATTGGGCTATATATATTCAAAGTTACAATTCCACTTCAAGCTACATTTTCTCACTTATTTCAAGTCCAATAAGTTTTTCAAGCAAGAATTAGCATGCAATTTTTGTATCATCTATAAAGGTAGAATATAGAGGGGCTATCAATTCCACCACTAAGGCAATCTAGATTTAGGGGATTCTCATTGAGTTTGGTATCTAGTTTCATTAGCCAAAAATCATCTAATATGACAACCAAATCACTATCTAGATTTGCAGGAATTTAGTTTTCCATTAAAGAACCAAACACAAATAGTTACATGCACCTCATCAATGAGCTTATCAACAAGCAATTTATTGATCTTCGATACTATCCAATATTGGAGTAGATTGTAGATACTCTAACCAAGCCCTTCATTGAGAGTAAATTTGTTCATCTACAAGATCTCATTGGGGTTAGGGTTTCTTTACCTTATTCATCCCATGGAGGTTCTTCAATATTTATTTGGGTACCTCATCAAGATTTTGATGTCGAGACCCAATTTTCATCTCACCTAAGCTACACTTAAGGGGGGGGTGTTAGCATAGTGAGTTTTCCTATTGGGTTCTGTCTACATAGCCCAATGACCATTTTATTTCAATTAATATTCCTTGGTTATTTATAAAAGGGCCACAATGTGGGCTCAATCAAGGGTATCCTCTTGAGTCAAGCAAGTAGTCTGATGTCACCTTGAGCAACCTTGCCCTTAGAAACTTTTCAAGTTAGTCCTATAAAATCTTCAACTAAAGGCAAATTTACAAGGATATAAAATGAAGACTAACTTCAATTGTGAAGTCAGTAAGCACTCTAGCCTTACTTTGAAATACCTCCAAGTTTCTTTATTTCCACAAAACCAAAGAACTTCAGTAAAGAAGACAAACTAGAATTTATGAATAAAAGGATGGACTTTAATTTTAGGATAAGCATACCCAAAAACAATATTCCAAGGCTTAAGATATTTTTACCATACTATATCAGGAAACAAGCATGAATAATACACATGCTCAATAGATTCAACATCACTTAGAAGGCACAAAGAGGATTATCAAACCCATAATTATTCAAAACAATACCCATAACTAGTTTTTTATACATTAGTAACTGACAAAAATAAGACTTCTTGGGTTCAAGATAAGAGGACCAAATTACCATAAACTTGAAAGACCAAGAATGTAAGGGATCAAGTTCAAACCAAATAATATTAAGGTTAAGGTAGGGGGAATGGAAAAGGAAATTTTTTTATAAAGCACATGCATCAAATACTCAAGTAGAGGTGAACCTTTCTTCCACTTCACACTACCTTAAAACTCATCCTCATATTCCATAAACACCACATTATTATTCCCTTTGAGAGCTACTTGGAGTAAGGTGAATGTTCTTCATTGAGAATCTAAGAACTAAAACTTCTCTTCGAGTTATAACCATGAATCTGAATCCCTGTGGAGGTACAGATCCTTGAAGCTCCTCAGCGCTTTAGTGAGGGCGAATACAATCCTATTTACACATAAGTTCCACCAAATAGATATATATCCTTGTCACATAGTCCCATACCAATTAAATGTCTTTTTTGTAGCAATGAAAGGCTTGGCTGAATCTCAGGTAGACCAAATGGATGCAAATATGGGAGACACAACAACTTTGACTATGAAAGTCCCTATGATTAGGTCATCAATATTTAATCCTTTCCAGATCAACTTCCTTTTTGGAAAGCCTCTCATGATATTATTCCTAACAAATACTTTCCAAGATTCATTCCTAATAGAGGCTATGATAATCCATTTAACTACCAAGGCTATCCCCTATAGTTGAATATCCTTTAATCCTAGTCCATTAATGTTTTTAGGTTTTGAGCAAAATTTCCATGAGACTGCATGCCTTTTCTCACCCCATTTTCCATATAACCAAAGGAAGTCCTTTATATTTTGTGAAACATGTTGACTTGCATTTTATAGAATAACTAATAGGAATCATAATACATGGTATATGAGGAAAAAAAATTATAGAAAATTTGAATCCTATCTGGAAGTGATACTAGGTGGACCTACCATTTGCCAATTTTCTTATTGATTTTATCAAAGACCCAATCCCACATGTTCTTGAAGGATGGTATTAGGGAAAAAAAAATCCCCAAATATCAAATGATCTCATCTAGTCCTTTCCATTTCCATCCGAACATTGATATTAAATCAGGTGGCATATCATCCCACCCCAAAAGGTGTGATTTATGCATTTCAACTTTAGAACCCAAGGCAGAGCAGTAGGTATTAATCATATTTGTAACTTATTTCAAATTGTTTTACTCCAAGATAACAAATATTGATGTATCATCAGTAATAAGGACATCAATAATAGATTCATTATTCAAAAGAGAGATACCTTTAACTGAAGGTCCAATGTCTAAAAACCTAAGAAGGTAATGTAGTGCCTCTACTACCCAAATAAAGAGTGATACAACAAGTAGACATCCTTGCCTTATGGATCATTGAAGCACACAGGAGTCTATCAATTCACCATTTAATTCATTAATAGCCTAAGCATCCTTGAAGAGTACATTTACCATCTCTTGAAATATGAAATTGTGAAAGATAAAAGCTTTTAGCATTCTCTCAATCAATGACCACTCAATTCTATCATAGATTTTCTCAAAATTAAGAAAATTTATTCCAACATCTTGCATCAAATCTCTTGCCTAATACATACCTTCCCAGCTGGTGATTAGATTATATAAAATATATCTTCCTTTGACAAAGCTAGTTTGAGTCTCTGACACAATAGAGGGAAGAAGTGAGGACACTCTCCTTGCAAGGATTTCTGCTAGAATATTGTATGAAACATTAAGGAGGGTAATTTGTCTCCAAATATTACTAGATGATGGGTTTCTATCCTTTGGTATAATCTTGATCACCCTTCTATTTATGTCTAGGCCAAATGCGTCAAAATCAATTGCCTCATTGAAAATATCCAAACTATCCTTGGCAATCCTTTCCTTATTGACTTTGTAGAATTTTCCTGGGAATCTATCCAACCCAGGTGTCTTATCATATTTTAATGAGTCAATTATGTTTTTAACCACAACAATTGATATGATAACCTCCAAAAAAGAGGCCTGAGTCTTAGAAACCTTCTTAGGAATACAAGCCTCACATAATACTCTATTTTGTTCAATAAATTCACTTGACCAATCTAAATTTGAAAAGGTTAGAATAGAACTCCAAGAAGGCTCCTTTTATACTAGAAGCATCTTTCAAATTCTATCCATTGAATTCAATTTATTTAATCTTACTTTTAGAATGCTTAGTTTTCAATAATTTAAGGAAACATTTACACCCTCTATCACCAAGCTTAATCTAGGTAAGCCTGGACAACATTTATGCCCATATAATAATGTATAATTGTGTCTAATGATCTTGGTGCCTCAATAGGTTAAGTTATTCAAGAAGAAACCCATTGGTTGGGTTAAGTTGAAGCAAGCCTTCTATACATATAATATTTTCTTAAGTATATCTTTATATCTATCTATGATTTCTAGCTTTGATATATGCATAGGTCCTCACAATGATTTTAGTAATTTTCATATTGAAATTTCGATGGTCAATTTTAGAACTAGAGTTATAGACAACTTTCCCAATGTTTGATGAAGCTTGGAGATCATCCAAACATACCCTATCTATAAGATGTGAGACATTGAGTTTATACAACCCTTTAAACTCTATTGAATCTTTCTTATCCTCTTCAATTAGTGAGAAAGTCATTTCAATAGGGTGGTGGTCAGTCGAAGAAAAAGGTAACATAGTCACTACATTTCCATTTGAGACTGTATAAACTTCCAGTGACTCTGTGCTCAAATAGAATTTGTCCAGCCTTGAATACTATCTCCTATTACTACTTTGATTATTACACCAAGTATACCAAATACCTATGCTAAGGCTCATACCCTTCAAGATATGATCTTTGATTTTGTCAATTATTTTTAACTTAGACCAGAAGAAAAGCTCATTTCCTTTTCATACAAGGTGGTCCCCTCCAATCTTATCTTCTTTATCCTCCACCATGTTGAACTCACCTCCAAATATACAAGGGGAATTTTTAATATTACTCAACAACTAATTCCATAGGTCAACATGTTTCCTATAGTCATTAGGGGTATATATGTTACACAAGCCAAAGGTCTAGTTCTGATATTCTATCAAAATGCAGACCACTTTATTACATGGAGAAGTACCATAATTGATAATGCAGTCTTTCGATAATAGACTAATTAGAATAGAGGCCCCCCTTTTCCTTTATAATAGTTAGGGAAAAAATGAGGATAATTGAGCCCAATAAATTTCAAGACCATGGATAGCTAAGTATCAATAGCCTTTACTTCTTATAAGAAAAGAAAGTCAGGATTATCTCTCAAAAGTCTGAACTACCTTACCACTAGTTTTCTATCTAGAGATTCCATCCCTCTTACATTCCAACTTACAATCCACATGAATAACTAGTGGGAATTATCAAAGATCAATTAGATTGACCTTGGGGCTTAGCCCCACTATTGTACAACCTAGAAAAGCAATCTGGGACTTTATTTTCTTTTCCCTTCATTTTATAAGGTTTATGCACATTATGAATTCCTTCTTTAATTAACCTCTTTTTTTCCTTGGGCATGTGTGATCAGCCTAGTCAGGGCTCAAGTCTATTTTCAATCTTTTAACACACCCTTTGGACAACCAATTTTATGCCCATGTATATTTCTTGTTCTCCAAAGAATCCCCATCCAAAATCTCCACCTCATTGATTGGAGGCCCTACTACCTCTTTCTCTAGAGAAATATCCATCAATAAAGAATCATCAGAAGACTCATCAAGCCTATTTCCAGATGAGGTAATGGGCATAAAATTTTGTTGATGAGAGGCCTTAGTAATAATTACCACATATTCCTCAGAGGGATGGTCCTTCAAGGCATTCTATTCCAAAAAGACATCATCTAGAATATCAAGGCGAAATCAACTAGGTCTAATGATGGATTATCTCCCTCAGGATATAGTGGATCATGTATTTAAGATCCATTGAGAGGGCCCTTCAAGCCATGATCATCTTCAATTTTACGTCCATGTGTGTCAACAACCTCACCAGTGGAGGCACTATCTTTTAATGGTACACTTGAAAATAGAGGATTCTAAAATACCTACAATTTATCCAACACAATCTCATCTTTTATGATGTCTTTCTCTTGCTATTTATGAGGGATATTAATTTTATTAGACAATAGTCGATAATTTTTCCTAAGGTGGACATCCTTTTTACAAAAGAAATAAGAATTCAAACAACCCATACCTCTGAGAGCACAAGCGTGAGACTACCATTTAATTTTATAATTGAGGGCTTATAGGAAAAAAATCCAAGGGTTCTAAAGATATTAAAACCTTATAATTCATATGTGCAAGAGATATTCTAATATCATAAATTTTCAAAACTTCACTTAGGGGTTTCAGTTTCCATAAAAGAAAATTGCATAGTTGAATCTACACTCCCTCAATATCAGCCTATCTAGGGGGTGTTTTGAAAATAAGGTCATTGCAGTCCATTTTTGGAGTCTAAGGGATAGCCTTAAAAATTTATTGGCCAACATTCCACAAGGGCTTACTGATAGCCTTACACTACATAATATATTTTTTAAACAAAATCATGAAAACCCCTATCTACAACATCCTTTAAAAACTAATATAAAGACCTAATTTTTTCCCCCATATTGAATTTAACCAATTATCAAATAAATATCTAGAAGAAAGAGCATTTTTGTTTATGTAAATAAAAAAAATTCCTACATTTTTAATTTTAGTTTCTTCTAGTTGGAAGTCAGATTCCATGGAAACATTCGAAGTGATAGTCAGGTATTAGGTAGGCTAGGGAGATTACCGATTAGGGCTTCCCTATACTGCTACTCATTATATTCCTATCTACTCAAAAAAAAACTTTCTCCTTTCAATTTCTTAATCACTTCTTATTGATGTAGGATTTTGCTAAATAGTCATTTTGGAGGTCCAATCACTTAAGTTTCCATCTTGAGATAGAACCACTACTCGTATTAAAGATGCCCTTATCATCCATTTTAGCATCAATTGATTCATTAAAATCACCATTATTCCCCATCTCTACATTTTCTAGATCATCAAATTCAAGGGTTTCCATAAATCCTCAATTATTACATGCAATCCCCTTGGAGATTCTAAGG
The DNA here is from genome assembly GCA_037957365.1 of Torreya grandis. Classification (NCBI taxonomy): domain Eukaryota; kingdom Viridiplantae; phylum Streptophyta; class Pinopsida; order Cupressales; family Taxaceae; genus Torreya; species Torreya grandis. The sequence goes on from JARHVA010004661.1 coordinate 1,407,366, forward strand.
GCAGTGGGAGTAATGGCCAAGGAATGATGCATGTGGCAGGCATGCATTACAACTATGACAATTCAAATAAACCTAATGGTAGCACAAACACAAAACAAACAAAGCACACAACAAAAACAAATGAGAAAACAAAAATTAAAGACCACCTTGAGTGCTTACAAAGTTAGAAATAGAAGGAACCAATGAGGCAAAGGTGACCAAGGTGAGTCGTAAGGAGAAAGCTTGAAGTACCATTAATGTAAGATGACTCTTCACCTCCACATTATAGAGCTCCAAGATTCCCCTTCTCTCTAATGCCCCTAGAAATTTATGAATATCAGATAAATGAGTTTAGTGGATAATGCAAAATTATTTGAATTAATTGGGTTATAGGATGTTATAAGATTATTATGTGAGATGAAGAATGAAGAGAAGGTATTAAACCAAATATCTAGAAGCAGATTAATAATATGAATTAGATGAAATAAGGTGAGATAAAAGATTATTAAAAAAATTAGTAACAAAAACAAGAGAGCAAATTTAGATGACTACAACTAACATCCATCAATATGGTATAGGACAATATCCCTTCACCATGCACCAACAATAGGGGAAAATGATTATACTTATGATTGTAAAAAACATAAGGATGTGATTATTCATTATAATGTGAAAAAATACTTAGGACATTTATTTTGATAAAGTAATAATAATTTTTATTATGGATACAAACATAGAAAACTCCATAAAAAGATAAGGAAGGATAAAAATATGTTAACATGGAGAATAATGATTAATAGGTGGACAAGGTATTCACTCCTAAAATACATGAGAAAAAGAAACGATATCCAATTAAATTAAAGAAGAAAACCTATTGACTTACATTTTTACCCATGAGAGTTTAATGTGAAAGTCAAATCTATTAGAGAAATTAAGATATAATTTCTCTAAGGGATGACATACTACAAAGAATATGTAAAATAAGTTTTTGTAATATAATTTTGATTGAAGAAAAAAATACCCTGATAATAAGAAACATCCAATAATAATAGAGATTGGACTTTTGACATGGTTGTTAGACCTAAAAGTCATAGTTTGTAGTCCTGATGGTTTATTATTTTGTGTATCTGGAACTTCAATTGATACCAATGTAAGTGATTCCCAATTCAAGTCATGAAATCTAGATAGTTTGTAAAGTGTATGTATTAGAAATTAAATCCTAAAACCTATCAAACATATATCATTCAGTTAAAATATGTTCAAAATATAATAGATGGAAATAGATTATTATAAAAATAATTTGAGGAAAACACCAAATTGAAATAGATTATTATAAAAATTGTGTGGGCAAGCGAGAAATCTCACATGAGTCCTACTCATCACATAAATCATATCCTATATTTTGATACATTTTTAGGGATAATCGTAGATCTCCCATTGGCCTTCCATATAATCAAAACACATAACAACTTTATAAGCACATATAATGGTTGCTATTGACCTAAATTTAATTGTTGAGCTCATATATTCTGTGAAGATCTTAATTAATAGGGGGAGGAATTATTAGGTAATCAATTATTATGATTTATTATATTTATTAATTTTATATCTTAAATAATATTGAATTATGTTTATTATGTTTTGTTATGTTACTTTGATCTTGTGTTTGGGAGCCTAAATTTGACTTGAGGATTCTACAGTTAGTTCTAAATGTTGGAGTGCTTCATAGCTTAGGATGCTTTCTAAGAAAATAAAATTAATGAAGTTTGTGAAAAGTGGAAGATGATAGAACAGGGGAAATGGGTTGTTGTGTCTCTATTCCTCTTCCTCTTTACAGTATTGATCCAATTGAAATGAAACATAAACATAACCATAAAAAGGGAACCACTTAAGAACAACTCAATGTCACACATTCCATTCACAACCAGCACCTACAATATCATATGAATTATAAGCCCATTGTCAAACTAAATTATACAAATGACATAAGCATTAAGGTATGTAGATCTTATGTTATGATCTATTTTATCTTTTGTGCATGATTCTAAGTTTTTATTCTTGCAGTCCCTAATCACATACCTCTTCTCGCTTGTAAAATATTCCTCTTAAAAATTTATCTCTTTCTAAACCCTAAATTTAAATTTAATTTGTTTTCTTATGAATCGTTCATCCCTTTTTATTTTTTCAAAACCCCAACTTCTATTATAAGTTATTTTTCTCACAATTGTTTTTATTCCTCTTAATTGTTCATTTTTTCCGTTATTTTACTTGATATATTTATTAGGTCATATGTAATGGGCTTAGTGCTTGTGCATAATGAAGAGTACTAGCATCAAGATTGGCATAATAATGATGTGGAGGATACAAAGGTCAAGGAGGAGGAAGGAGTTAAATGGGATGATGATTTCAGCCAAGAATTTTCTAATTTCCTATTTTAGTGTCTAGTCCATAGAATGACAAGATGTGACCTACCATATTCTAGTCTCCAATCGATGGTTTTATGGCATCAATATTAGTGAAATTCAACATCTTATCTTATTTTTATTTCCTATTTTCTTTATTCTCTTTGATTCTCGTAAATTGACACAACTAATGAATGCAATAATGGTGTAGATTCATTTCATACACTAGTTACCTGAGCCACTTTAAAGATCATTAAGGAAGACTATTAGTTCATGTCTTGTACTAGACAGTAGGTAGTCATAAATGAATTCTTATATATATCTCACAAATAATCATTATTCTTAAATGTTATTTTCATGGTATGTCACATAGTCATTGACAATATAATTCAATTTGTGAGATTGTTGTAAATGTTTTCAAGGAACTTGTATTGTATTTTATTACCATATAACTTATGCTATACTCTACCACTTTAATGTTAGACTTACAAAATTTATTTTATCGATATTAATTAAATGTTACTATTTATAATTTCACTATATGTTAATATTTATATAGAAAATTTCCTTAAAATCTTGTCAGAAAGGGTAGAGAAGAGGGAGTTTGAAATCTCCTATTCAATTTTTGTACTAGTTGAGGAAATCCTTGGGTAAATATGTCTAAAATAATTATCTAACATAGCCTTCTCTACTTGTGATAAAATCTGAAAGAATGTATAAGTGAACACATAAACATTCTTATTATTTATAAAATACATTGAACCATCTTGATTTTATTAATACTAGAGTTTCTATACATGTAATACTGAAAAGGAATAATATCTGTGAATAAAAAAGTTTAAAAGAGAGAGACATGTATATATTAAAGAACTAAATATTTCACAATGCATAGTATGATAATTTATTATTTATCAAAAAAAAATATCAGTCATCAAAAGCTTCACATTCACTTCAAAAGCTATTTATTTTTTTCAAAAGAAATATTCTCTAGGAATTGAGGAAAAACCCCCAAATAGAGCAAGTCTCCATGCACTATGCTAAGGAAAGTAAGGAAGAAATTGGAGATAAATACACTTCCAAACACTATGAGAATGAGGTAAAGTCCAAAACTTTACATGAGGGTCAGATTGATGAATTCCAAGATGAAGAATCCTTTCATCCAAATATAATCACTTGTAACACTTAACACTATAATGGTCAATGTGAAGTATCATTGAGTGAAACACAAGACACATAGCTCAAACCAAATTTGACAAATATAATAGTGGAAAATTATGAAGAAAGTTTGAATAACATTATCATGAAGAACAAGGAAGAAGCCATTAGTAAAAAACAAGCCATGATGAATAATGACCTTGAAGACAATTAATGTGAAGGCAACTATCACAGTGGAAGTTCATATTAAAATAATAATTATAATGCAAAATAATTTCCCATAAATAAGGTTTATAGAGAAAATATAAAATGAATGAGGAATGTTGCAAGCTAATATAGTCATTCAATGAATGTTAAAATAAATATTAAAAAAGACACAGCCACAATAACTCATATAAGTTATAAAATCATGATAAGCACCACTCTTCAATTAATTTTAATTGTCCAAATCGAAAGAGAGGTGGTTCTAGTGACTAATGGGCACATGAATATCTTTATAAAATTACAATTATTTAAATATGAGGAAGCTAGTGCAAAATGGGATAAAAAATGGAGGATTCTGACAGAGCCTTTATTGCATTTCACAAAAGGATGGACTAAAGGAAGATCAAATAAAATCTCATAGTGGCCTATAATGTCATTCATAGTATTCATTTATTAGGAAGACTAAGGTAAATTCATTAGGACATATATATCTCATTTGATATATGAATGAGAATGGATTCCATAGTATCAACTTATGGGCTATGTGCAAATGTTGTGAGGGTGGTTAGGTGGATCATGGTAAGAAAAAAATATCATCTCCTAGTATTCTTTATGATCATACTAAAAAAAAATAAAACATCAACGGAATTAAAATGCATTAATCAGGGGAAAACATTCTAGATTTCATCTCTATCTTACTTAAGAAGTAACTTAGGTTGATTTTGAGAGTCACTGCTATTAATTTTTATTTTTAGTTTATCATATTATTCTTATTTCATTGGATAACCTATGAAATCTAAAATTCTAGGAAAAATAAGTAATGTCTTATGTTTTATTTTAAATTATTAAAAATCAGAGTTATTTTTGTAGTTATTGATTCTCTTTATGAATAAGGGAAATATAAATAAGTACAAACAAGATGAATTTTCAAGAATAAAATAAAATAATCCACAATGACAATTCTTGTCCCTTCTATACTCATTCATTATTCTCAAATAAATAGGCTTCTTATTCTTTTGAAACGAGACATGTGAATGTACACCATACATTATATACAGTAATGATTCCATGTTTTTTAAAACCTACATATTATACATTCTTCTTTTTTCAATAGACACCATCATGAATTATTTAACAATTACACTATAGGGAGTGTGTTAATGTGGACACCTAAAATATAGGTTGAAACTATTATGTACATTTTTGAATTTATGTTGAGATTAATGTGTCTCCATTAGTAGATTAAAAAATGCACTAATCACACATGCTAACAAGCATCAAAAAGTGTCTCTCAGGTTTGGAAACCTTTAGTATGCATACTCTAAAGACCTTAAAATAGTATTTCACACTTTATTATTCAAACCATGACCTCATACTTCACCAACATACTTGAAA
>JARHVA010004661.1:1420000-1422500 GCA_037957365.1 Torreya grandis
ATTTTAAAAGGATTTATAATTATCACCATTCCTCTCAGGACATGAATTTTCACTCTCATAAAGGTACTATTTGTCCCTAGCTTGATAACAAATCTCTTTTCTATAAGTCAGCTCTTGAATCATAAGGTTAAGGTAGAGTTCATTATCAAAAATGGCACAAAATAATATCTCATCTCATGAGAAATCCATGTTATTTATAGAGAATTTTTTAAGGATCAATTATTTGCATTAGATGCTTTCATCCAATGTTGTTTCTATCTTTGTCTCTATGATAAAATCTACAACATTTTTGCATTATCAATATGGGCAACTTTCTATTGGTTCTTTATACTAGCTAAACTCTAAAGCCATGGTTCATAAAATTCCTCAGTTGTCTCATTCCTTGCCTATATGTATTTGATGCCTTATCTATAAATAACATAGGGTTCCATTTGAGTTGATTTCCTCACAAGCCACTGATAATCTCAATGTGGTACACAACAATCTATGCATACCCATGCCTGCTTCTTTCTAAGGATTCAAGTACATTCAATTATTCATTGATTATTTCTCTTGAAAGACATGTGTGTTCCTTTTAAAGAATAAGAGTGAAGCCTTTACAAAATTGAATGTCATCTACCAGTTTGTTGTCACCCAATTAGGGATGCCTCTTCAACTCTTCTGCTTAGATCGAGTTGGGGAATTCACATAAAAGGAATTCATGGAATTATTGAAGAAACATAGCTTCAAAAATCACCTTACTACTCTAAATATGCCACAGCATAATGTAATAATCAAGTGATGAAATCATTCAATCATGGAGATGGATCATTATATGCTTTTCACTATGAAGTTAGACACACCATTTTGGGTAGAAGTAGTTCAGATAGTTGTATATCTTGTAAAAAAGGAACCTACAAAGATATTAAGTGAAAAGACACTGAAATAGGTATGGAGTGGTCATAAACCATTTATCTCTCATCTCAGAGTATTTGGTTTTACATACTATATGCATGTCCCTACTAAAAAGAGGAAGAAGATCGAACCAAAGACATTCCATTCCCTTCTATTGGGGTATAATACTACCTCAAAATCATATTGTCTCATGGATCCTAAGAAAAATAAGCTATATGAAAGTTAACATGTGGTTTGTGATAAGTCATCATTTGAATCAATGCCATAGAAGGAGTTAGAACATACCACCTTACATTGACTGTTCCCACAACTAGATGATGAGAATGAAGAACCTTCTCAAAAAGAAGGTGATCTGTAAGGAGAATTATTAATTGATCTTGTAAATATAGAAGACAATTATTCATCAAATTGGTAGCATCATCAACATCTAAAATGGGTACAGATCACCACTAGGGACACATTCATGAACTCTAATCCAAATACTTCCTCAGGATTTTCAAGTAAAAGATAGGTGAGATAGTAAGTTAATCTTGCACTGATGAGTTCATTAATTGATAGCATCAAACTAGAGATAGGTTGAGAATATTTATGTCAACCTCAGTGGAAGAAGGCCATGGAATGTGAATATGATGACCTCATCAGAAATGGGATGTGGGAACATGTTGATATGCCTATAGAAAAGAAATCCATTGGATACAATGGATTTTCAAGACAAAGTACAAGGTAAGTAGATCTATTGACAAATATAAAGCATAAATTGTTACAAAGGTATATGCTCAAGAACAAAGAATTGACTAAGACCTTTTCACCCACTGCTAACATCAATACCATCATATTTTTTTTCACACTAGCAACACAAAAGGGATGGAAATTTCAATACATGGACATAAAAAATGTATTTCTAAATGCCGATCTCAAAGAATAAGTGTACATGACCCAGCCAGAAGGCTTTATGATGAACAATATCCACATAAGGTATGTCATATAATTAAGTAACTTTATGGACTTAAGTAATAATTAAGGGGCATGGTACATTGATATTGATGATCATCTATTTTAGCATAGATTCATTTGTATCCCCTTAGATACTAAGTTGTATATTAGGAAGGTAGAAATAGATATTGTCATTCTGGTTTTATATGTGGACAATCTTGTGATCATAGGAAGTTTAGATGAAATTTTTGAAGAAGTAAAGAATGACTTGAATAAATCCTTTGACATGAAAAATTTGGGGCTACTTCATTATTGTCTTGGCTTGGAGATATGGCAAAAGCAAACTCATATTTTTGTCTCACAAATGAAATATGCCAAGATTCCTTGAGAAATATGGGATGATGGAATGTAAACCAATGTCAATTCCAATGGATAAAGGTTTTCAATTATCTCAATTCTAGGAGTCACCTCAAGTAGAGGAAACTCACTACAGGTAGCTTGTTGGGACTCTCATTTACTTTACTTATACAAGACTAGACATATGCTTTGTTGCTAGCTATATTTTGAGATTCATGGAAGAGACAAATAAGTGTCATTGGTTTGAAACTAATCTTGTTTTGAGATATGTCTAAGGTACACTTGATTATGGTCTAGAATACAAGAAGAACTCAAA
>JARHVA010004661.1:1427500-1470000 GCA_037957365.1 Torreya grandis
TAGAAAATAAAATAGATAATGGCATTATATCTACATACCTTAATACTTATTCCTTTATGGATTTCTATTTGTGACTTTGCCTAGAATTCATACAATATTGAATGTGTCGCTTGCAAATGAATGCACAACATTGAGTTGATTTTAAGTGGTTACCTTATAATTATTATGTTTATGTTGGAAATTTATTGGATCAATATTGAAAAGAGGAATAGGATCAAATATGCAGCAACCCATTACCCCTTTTTTATCAGCTTCCACTTTGCACACACTGTATTAATTTTTTTTCTTAGAAATCATCCAAAACTATGAACCACTTCAACATTTAGCACTTACTACATTATCTCGAAATCAAACATAGGCTCCACAAAATAGGATTGAAGGAACACAAAAAAAAATAAAAATGTAACACAATCTTCTTTAGGCTATAAAATTAGTAAACACAATAAATCCTAATAACATATAACCTGATAATTCCTCCCCATGTTAATTCATATCTTCAAAGAATATGATAGAAAAAAATGAAATTTATGTCAATAGGAACCACTATGTGCTTATAAAGTTGTTCTATGCTTATATTATATAGAGGGCCACTAGAAGCTTTACAGTACTCCCCAAAACTATAGTGAAATGTGGGATATGATTTATGTGCTGAGTAGGACTCATGTGAGATTTTTTGTATGCCTACATAATTTTTGATGATAATTTTTTTCAATTTGGTGTTTTCTCGAAAAAAATTATAATAATCCATTTCCATATACCATGTTTTGAAATGAATGACACATGTTCGATAGGTTTTAGGAATTAATCTCCAATACATAGTGTTTACAACCTATCTAGCTTTCATGACTTGAATTGGAAATCACTTACATTCGTATCAATTGAAGTTTCTGATATAAAACATAATAAAACATTAGGACTAGAAACTATGACTTTCAGTTCTTTCCACCATGCCAAAAGGCCAATTGATATTATTATTGGACATTGCTTGTTATTGTAAGAGTTTTTTTAAAACTACTTATTTTTCATACTCTTTGTAGTATGGCATCCCTTAGATAAATTACATCTTAATTTCTATAACAGATTTGACTTGCATATTAAATGCTCGTGCGTAAAAATGTAATTAAATATGTTTTCCTCTTTAATTTGATTGGTTATATTTATTTTTACTTGTTGAATTTAGGATTGAATACCTTGCCCAACTATATATTGTTACTCTCCATGTTAATGTATTTTAATCCTTCCTTATCTTTTTTTGGAGTTGTTTGTTTTCATATTCATAATAAAATTTATTGTTCCTTTATCAAAATAAATGCCCTTATAGATTTTACACATTATAGTGAATAATTACATCATTATGTTTTGTGAAATCATAGGTACAATCATATTTCCTTATTTTTGGTGCATGGTGAATGGATATTTACCTATGCCATATCGATGGATGTTAGTTATATGTATCAAAATTTGCTTGCTTTCCTCTATTATTAATTTCATCCAATAATTTTTTATCTCACCTTATTTTATCTAATTCATTTTATTAATCCAATTTTAACCATTTGGTTTAATACCCATAATTAATTATTCATGTCACATAATAACCTTATAACATCCTACAACCTAATTAATTCACCTAATTCCCCATTATCCACTAACTAACCCCATTTATCTAATATTCAAGAATTTAAAATTATGTTCCACTTAGCATAACCTATTAGTAACCTCTCATACAACCCTAGACTCTCTATAACCCATTAATTATATGACTAATCACCCATTAATCATGATTAATCATCTATAAATACTCTAGAGGTTTCTATCTATAGAACATTCCTTCCTTTAGAATCATCCAAGGAATTTTTAATTCCTTGAATAATTCTCCACCATTGATATTCCTACACCCAAATTTGAATTTTATCCATTGATATTACTTCCTCCCTCTCTATAAATCATCAACCAACCCTCCATTCTAACTAATGAGAAAACTCATGAAAAACTAGTCCATAATCTTTTAATCATCTTAGTCCATTATCAAGCTATTCTTCATCACTACAACTTTAAGGTTTGAGTCTACATTAAGCAATCAACTTATTTATTTGGAGCATGATCTTGTATAAAGGGTTATAATGTAGGTATAAATAAATTACACACCTATTTTTATTTCATTTTTTTATTTTATTCCAAAACTATGAGTTTATGCTAAAATTTGAGTAGATTACAACTATTTTTGCATGCTTAAATCCATTGCTTAAAATCTCCATCTCACATTTAACAACTATGGTGAGATCCTCCTATTGATTTTGACCTATTGGAATTGTGAGTTTATGAAAAATAAGCTTGCACGTCTAAACAAAGGAGAATAGCCACCCTCAAAACATGACTTTTTTAATCTACAATTGGTTCTAAGTGATCGACAATTTTGCATTGATAGCTGTAACTTTTTACTAACTTTTATTTTGCTAGATATCTCTTTAAGGTTACAATTTGTATTTAAACAAAATCTATAGGAGAGTAGTGACCTTGCATATTTACAAATTTATTATTCAAAATTAGTTTAGATCTGATTTTCACTCCTTAGAAGTGACTTTGTCATTTTCACAACGATTTTTTTTGTCTTAATACATTGTATGATCTATTTTTATTTAGTTATACTCTATTATATTTCAAAAAAAGATGTTAATCTAATTATTTACTCATCTATAATATATTTATAAATAAAATCTGATTATTTTATAAGTTATCTAGTTATTACATCACTTTTATAACCTACATCTGTTATAAAATCATTAATGATAGTAATTTATAATTATAAAATGTCTTTGCCACTATCCTTGGTTGATTGTCAATAAGTTTCTACCTCTATTCGGTTCCTAATTTTTGTGCAAGGTTTTTATTTAAATTTGGGACCCATGATATTATAAACTGCACCTACAACTTTTGTCAACTATTATAATTAGTTTTGGATTAGTTTACATCAAGATCTTACTAATCAGTTGTTAGATGTTTTAAATCTAATAATGATTTGTTTCTGAGCTTACAAGACTACTAAATTTCATCTAGTTATGTGACCCTTTGTTACATCACTTATTTATAATTACTATATTGACTTGTAATATAGCTTGTTATTATATGTGTTTTCTATATAAACATTGTTATCCACTATCAATCACAATATATGAATTTTATATATCTAGTTTTAGTTTTGAAAACATGAATAGATAACACAATTTCAAGTTGAAATAAAAATAACTAATTTATTGAGAAATATCTTGGTAAACACGTCTAAAATTTTTGAGAATGTAAATTTATATGGACTAGTCACATGAATTTAACAAAAAATTAGCCATAACATATCAACTTAGTCAAACATTTTCTTAATTTGTAGGATTAAATAAAATGTATAACTAAGCATCAAATTTCTTGGCATGTGAACCATCTTTATTATTATTTTTATTTGAAGTAGCATATTTATGAGTCAACATCTCTTACAACCTTTTGTCACATCCATAGACACTATAATTTCATACCCCTAGGGATGATTGTTTAGGTTTTATAGGTCTTATTTATTTAAATCCCATAACAAAACCCTATCCTATGGTTTAAATTATTGACCATTTACTATCCCAATAAGTAGTGTTTACCTTTACCCTTTTACCACTCCCAACCTCCTAAAACCATTTATATCTTAGGAATTTACCTGTATAACCAATTTACCCCTTTGTGGAGTCATTACAAATAACTCCACCCATCCTTGACCTATTCTCTCCCATGATTGAAAAAAATGATCTATTTTGGGTGAATTGGTGATGATTCTCCCATGATTGGTGCTAATTCTCTGAATCAGCATTGATCCATAAACATGCGTAGTACATTTACATTTGAGACCAAAAAACTATAGCCTTAAAATGTTGGTAGAATTTTTGGAGATTGTGACGATGTTCAAAATAAAATTTTATTGGATTATCATTGAATTTAACTACATCCATTGTACAACCCAAACTACTGCTTATGCCTATGGAAGAAATTCATTTTGCTCACAAGCTGATCAAAGGTAAGTACCATAGTTTATTTCATCACTATTTATCAACTAGTATTTCAATTATCCATTGATTTAATCAGTTAAATATTATTAGAAGCTTATTTTCTATTTATCCATTCCTATTAGCAAATTAATTTCATTTCTATTCTCTTATTTATTAAAATCAACCACAGAGAATCTATGCTAATTCATTTTGAATAGGCACTAATTCTGCTAATTAACATTGATCTTATCAAGATTTGCATCAATCATTATGTTTAATACATATGAATCTAGGACTTTTAATAATCCTCCATTTGCAATACCTTTAATTATTATTATTGTTTGAACATGATCTTCTCCTTGTAGATGACTCTACCTAGTTTAGTTCATGATGTGACCAGTATCCTTAATCTCCCCATAGTCCCCCAACATTTATTTGTAGATCAAAATGACATAGAATTTGAGCTTGCCCTTTGCACCATCATATTTTTACCCTCTCAAAAATCATATGAATAATTATTAGATATTATTCAAGATGATGTAGATTTTGATTCTACATATTGGGAATAATATTGCATTTGCATTGTTGAATTAATCAAGGAAAAAAAATCAGAATTAGCACTATTATCATATCACATCATTTATCTATTGTAATTATGTATGATTTTATTTTGATTAGTTGCACAAATGGTGGAATGACATCCATCTAAGGAAGTATACCACTTCCAAGAACTAATCTATGATCAGGCAGTCCACCCATCTCTATTATTAATCCATTTTTGTCAAGTATTCACATGTGTGTAGGTTAGCCTTCCTAGCCAAAAAGGAGTTCTAAATGTCACTCGTATCAAGGGGTGAAATATATCTTCTGATCCATAGGTATCATCATAGACCCTATTTTATTTTGAGTTTTAGTAAGTCATTTTAATTTAAAAGAAAATTAAAAAAACCACTCAAACATTCTAGCACACTCAATGGGATCCTTAAGGTCTCCCTTTCTCCTTGTTAAAAATCATTTTTGAATTTATTTATCTTCTTTCCTTTGTTTTATTTATTGAATTCATCCAAAGAAAATAAAAATTACATTTTTCCTTTTTAAAGGTTAAAGAATATGCATTCATTTTCCTTGTTTAGTTTACTCACATAGAATAATCTAGATAGTGAATTTATTATAGTCATCACTCTTATCACACATAAACCAAATCTCATTCACAATAAACTCATCAAAATACCTGACATAAGGGAATTTATGGGGATTTCATCACCTCATGCTAACCTTATTCTTGGTGATCCCACTTGGATTTCACCACCAAGGGGAGAATGAACCTAGTTCTTTGGTTGAGTATAAACTATGATCTATCAGTATATTCTAGCTAAGTACCCAACACCCTTATGATGTGGTGTGTGAAGTGATGGGGTAAGCCCCAACACAAATCCAAGTATTGGTACCAATATATAATCCATTTATGTGCCAAAACAAAACTTGAAACTATCCTCAGGTTGCTATTTCATAAGACCCTGAGTATCCTCCCATAATAATCCTCCTCCCACTACTTATAATACCACTAAAACATAACCCTAGGCAACCTACCTCTAGTGATGTCTACTGATCCATCACCCACTACTACTCAAACATAGAATGTTACCACTCTTTAGCCAATAACTACCCAACTAGTTACCACATCACTCTAGAACCTAGTCATATCAGTCACAAATATGCTTTCACTAATTCAAAATATTATACCCTCAACATAACCATTAAAACAAGCCCCTATGACTCAACCACCTCAATAATAAGTACCCTTAACCACCCAATATATATCACCTACAAAGGGTATTGGGTATACATATACCCCATTGAAATCACCAAGTATGTGGTGGCATTTCAACCCATTATAACCTCCTCGGTAGGTTATCCCTTATCTTCAGCTTTTTACACATAATTACCTATATACCAACTCTTGAAGAAGAACATTTCGGGAGGAATCCATCAGAATAATGTCCAATCTGACCTCATTAACATCCTCATGAATAAGATGGCTAACTTGAAATCTTTTCCCTCCAAGAAAAAGAACATGCTCACCTATGAATAGACTTTTAATGAACCCAAGAACCTTATATTTACTATCAGACCTTATCCTCCATAATGTGAAATCCCTAAGTTTACCAAGTTTTATAATAAGGATCACACACAATAGCATCTTTAATCATTTTGAAATTCTAGTTATCTCATAATACAGGATGATGTACTCCTCCTTAGGGCATTCCTTATGTTGTTAGGAGAGTGGCTCCGGATTGGTATAGCTCAATCCCCCAACATTCCCTCTTTTCTTTTGGGCAGCTAGGTCAAATATTCCTAGAATAATTATCCATCAATATATCATGGAAATTTACCATTATAAACCTTTATACCATTTGACATTTTGACAATGATTCCATCACTGACTTTATAGCTAGATCGAGAAGATTAATCAATCAACTCCCTTCTATCTATCATAGCATGAGTTAATCAAGTTATTCATGAGAGTGTTTGTCAAAAACATCTCATCAACACTATATGTTTAATATTTTAAAATTTTTGATTAGGCCTATTTAATGGCCTACAAACATGAAATTAGATCTGTTAAAGAAGGGAAGGTTAATCTATAAAATAACAAATTTAAATTTGGCCCCTTTAAAGGAACCACTAGTAACAACAACAATAAAACCAAATGGGTTGCTAATGTTGTAGTGGTAAGTTAGCACCAACTCAAACTAAAAACCAATCCAAGCCATCCACTTTGTAGTCATAGTCTTAGAAGCTATAATATTCTTTCCACCATGTCAATATGCCCCTCAAGGAGAATCCTATGCATCTATTTTAGACAAACTCCTAAGGGCTTCTCTTGTCAAACTCCCACCTATCAGACCTCTCAATGAGTCTCATTCTAAATCTCATTTGTTTAAGGAAAATGAATTATGTAATTTTCATCAAGTGATAGGCCATGATGTCAACATATATCATTATTTTAAGGGCTTAGTGTAAAATATTATAGATCAAGGTGAATTGTAATCACCCATGAACCAATCCATAGATATATTCAAGTAACCATTCCCTAATCATTATTCCACATCAAAATTCATGAAATCCCAATCAGAATCCACATTAAAACATGAGGCTCATGTGAATAACACCATCTATGATCAACTTATACCTAAATAAGTTATTGATGCTCCTAGCCCTGATCTCCTCATGGGAGACAATTTTGAAACATCCAAAGTAAGTGAAGATATCCTAAGAATTTTCTCTAATTTTATAAATCTCATTGTTTGGGATCCATTGGAAGAATCCATATCTAAAATCACTAAAGAATAGAAAGAGTAAAAAATTATTAAATAAAAGGTTTGTGTAGACATTCTCCAAGATTGCATTCTTCGTATCATTTCAATTGTCACATCTAACATACCTATTACCACTAGTATATTAATTCCTAAGGAAACTTTTGTGGTACCTCAAACTATCTCTAGATTAGTTCCTCCCATTACTAGGGAGGCATGAAACCATATGAAGAATAAGGGGAAAGATGTAGATACTAGAAATAAATATATAATAGCCATAAGGGGAAAATATCTACAACATCTTCTTGTTAGAATTGAGTTACCTAAAGAAGACATCTCTACAACCCCTATGAAAATGTAAAAATGAAAAGCACCATTTCCCCCTATTCACAGTATAGCATCTATAATAGGGACCCATCCTTCAGCCAAACTAAAAGATACTATTATATAATCTACCATTAAAACATGTATACCATCATAATATAGTATCCCTATTGGGGTCATATCAAACCATAATCCATTAAATCCCCATTACCCATAGGGTTTCACTGTAAAGACTTACCATCAACATAAAGTACCTATAGTAGGGATTATCCAAGAAACTATCTTAAGAGGCTAAGGTTCAAGGTCATGTACCTCTGCTCTATGATTGCCCCAAAGGATGGAAAAGTTAAGTCAAGACCCATTGAAGGGATCTTATTCGAAGATCCTGGATCATCTTATCCAGACCTCCCTAGTCATTCTACATCTTATAAGGCTTGTCAACCCTCATATTCAAAAGTTGTCATGGTATAGAGAAAACAAGACATGCACATACCATTTAATAGTAAGGAATGACACAAAAAGCTATAACATGTTAAACTCTATAATTTGAAATCTACAAGACAAAGATGATCTCTTAACTAAGGCATTCTATAAGTTTAAGGCATTCTATAATTTGAAATCTACTAGTATCCAAGCATATATCTAAGGCATTCTATAAGTTTAATCAAAATTTGTGACCACCATCAGATTGTAAAAGTTTATAGAGGCCATATCATGAAGTTTGATTGATGCACAGTAGTAATTCAAGATTAGAAGCCTATGATGGGGCAAAATTGTGGGAAAGAGAGGTGATGCTTATAGATAAGCCTAAAGCATACATATCATGTGTTAGAAGAAGCTAAAACTATCAAATCCTGATAAGATGTAGCCATGTTTGATAAAACACTAGTGGAATGAGTGTAGAAGTGGCGATGGTAGCATCTACAACATTAAGTGTACACCGTAAAATCGAAAGCATAGAACAAGCTTAAACATATAATGAAGCCTGAAGAAGTGTTATCCAAAGAAATGGTAATGTAAAAATACTCATAGCTACCCATTCAGGCTTATTGACATAAAAGAAGGAAAAGAAGGAAATCTAAAGTAGAGGATGACCAATGCAAGGAAGAAATAAAAATCAAAGATCATAAATGGTGGAGATACAAGTGGTTTTCTTTCCACACCTAGGATCAAAACCTTGCAAGGTACATCTTTCTAATACAAAATTTTGAAGAAATACATACTAATTTGTTATCTCTCAAAAATTTTGTAAACGTAAAAAACAAAACACACACACACACACACACACACACACACACACACACACACACACACACACACACACACACACACACACACATACACACACACACACACACACACACACACACACACACACACACACACACACACACACACACACACACACACACACACACACACACACACACACACACACACACACACACACACACACACACACACACACACACACACACACACACACACACACACACACACACACACACACACAGATATGCACCCAAACTACTATTGTTTGATGCCCAACTCCTCGAAGGGCCAAATTTTTCTATGTGTAAAATGAAGATGTGAATGATTCTTTAGTTTAAATAATTATAGGGAATCATCACTCATGTGGTGACATATAATTCTAGAGTTGATAAGCACACATAATATGATAATTCAAATATAAAATCCATCATGTTGATCACACTTAGTGCCACCGATGGGGTTCAACCTCATATTCAAGATGCATCAACATACAAAGAGGATTAGTATATTATTTACACCATGTATGAGGCAAAAAATTAGATGAATATACTCCATCTCCAATCAAAGATTTGTTCAAAATATTATCATTTATGTAAAAGGGTAATCATGAATCTAATTAATGGCAAAGTATTTCGATAAACAAACTGAATTAATTTAAGAATATTTAATTTAATTGAGGCAATTAATAATTCAAATAATAGTCATATCTTTTCATGGAATCAAAGATAAATTAACTATGTATTACATGATTAAAGAGATAATTATGATAAATGTTTCAAGGTAGTTTTAAGGATAAAATAGTCACCAATCTTGGCCAACCTATTAGGAGGAATTACGACCATTTTAATGGACCTTTTCATTTGAAGAGTCACAACCTTAATTTTTGGATCTCCATGGGTTATAAATAAGTGCATAGCAACTGAAAAAATTATATATTTGAAAGTGGAAGTTATAAAAGAATAGCAAAAATATTTGAAGGCATATTTTTTTGAGAATATTGAAAGAAAAAACTAGCAAGTATAAGGCAAAGCATAGCAATGAAAACATTCAAGTGTAGATAAAATCGAAAGGAACTAAATTAGTGATCTATCATCCATGATGTAAGAAAAAAATTAGAGATAGAAGAGTGATTCTTGTGAGAAGGTCGGTGCCTTCATTTTGAAGAGATTGGCATCTCTTGTTGAGTTGGTGCTTGGCAAAAGGGGTTGGTGATACTGTAGGTTGGTGCCTAAAAAATTGTAGTTGGGATTAGTGCTCTAGTAGATTAGTGCCTATGAATATTTATATTGAGAAATATTTCTTTGTAGTTTTATCCTAACACGGCTTCCATGTATATCTTGTGTCATTTTGCATTGTGTTACCTTGCATTCTTATTTGATTACTTTGAATATCTTAACTGGAATAAGTGATTAAGTGTTAGAAAATAAAATAATATATAATATTTATTCACCCCCTCTCAATACTAGTCTTTTCTCAACAAGCTTTATACTCTTAGTATGAAAGAAGGTGAGAAAGTTGAGGAATTCTTACATCAGGTACTAGAACTATGATCTAAATTGATTTCACTTATAGAAACGATCAAGGAGAATCTATTAGTTTCAATCACATTGAGATATCTCCCATCTCAATTTTACACATTCATCATGATGTTGAATATTAGAAAGAAATTAGTTTCTTTTGAAGAAATTGTGAATTTGTTTCAATAAGAAGAAGCCATTCAATCTATGCAATAATAATTCTAGGATAAAGCCATGATATCCAAGAAACATGGTCTAAAATTCTCTAAAATACAACAAAAGTAGATGAAAAAAATAGAAATCTAAAAATACAAAATGATGGAGTCATATTTACCCCACCAATATGCATGATACTGATAGTTATTGGTATAATGCCTTGACACAAGGCTCATCCAATCAAGAGGGCACATCAGGTATAGATGAGTTACATAAATCCAAGAAACATCTTTGATGATGGAATAAACATGAACATGTAGTGACAAAACATCAATAGGATGATGAATCTAAAGAGAAGTACCCAAAACAACAAAATATAGTGGTCCATATAAGGACATTGTTCTTGTCTCATAAACCTTGTTAGACATGAGCAATGTTTGGTTGATCAACTTCAGTGTTATCAATCACATGAAAGGATGTAAGGAACTATTTGATTCATTGACAACTCAGCTAACTGGTGATCAATTTTTAATTGTAGACAATAAAGAGTATGTTGTAGAAATAATTAGAAAGGTCATCATCACTACTAGGACATGAAACTAGACTCTAACAAAGGTACTATTTAACCCTAGATTGATAACAAATCTATTATATATAAGTCATATCTTGAATCATAAGGTTAAGGTAGAGTTCATTATCAATAGTGGCACAAAATCTGATATCCTCTCATGAAACAGTCGAGTAATTACTAGAGAATTTTTTAAAGATCAATTATTTACCTTAGATGTTTATCTAATGTTCTTGCTCTCTTTTCCTCTATGTTATAATCTACACCATTATGGCATTATCTATATGGGCACCTTTATACTAGTTCTTTGTACCAACTAAGCTCTAAGGCCATGGTCCATGAAATTCCTTAGTTGTCTCATTCCTTTCCTATATTCCTTGGATGCTTTGTCAATAAATAACATAGGGTTCCATTTTATCAGAGTTTGACACAAGCCAAGCATCATCTCCATATGCTACACACCAATCTGTGTAGACCTGTACCTACTTCTTTCCAATGATTCAAGCACTTTTAGTTAATTGTAGATTATTTATCTTGCAAGAAATGAGTGTTATTTCTAAAGAATAAAAGTGAATCCTTTACAAAATTTAATTTCCTCTACCATTTTGTTGTCACCCAATAAAGGATACCTCCTTGACTCCTCTGCTCAAATCAAGTGGGGGAATTCAGATCAAAAGAATTCTTGGCATTCTTAAAGTAACATGGCATCAAAAATTCCCTGACTACTCCCTATATGACACAAAAAAATGAAATAGTAGAGACATGAAATTATCTAGTCATGGAGATGGCTCATTACATGCTTTCACTGTGAAGTTGGATGCACCATATTAGGTATAAGTAGTTTGAAAAATTATATATATTATCAGTAAGTAGCCTACAAAGATATTGAGTGACAAGACATTAGAAGAGGTATGGATTGGTCATAAACCTTATATTTCTCATCTTAGAGTATTTGGTTGTACATCTTATATGCATGTCCCTATAAAAAAGAGGAAGAAGATTGAACTAGAGACACTCTAGTTCCTTCTATTAAGGTATAGTACTACCTCAAAATTATATTGTCTCATAGATATTGAGAAAAATAAGATATATGAAAATTAACATGTGGTTTATGACAAGTCATAATTCAACTCATTGTCATAGAAAGAGTTAGAACATACCACCTTGCATTGACTATTCCCATAGCTAGTTGATGAGAATGAAGAGCCTTCTTGAAAATAAGGTGAGCTATATGTAAAATTATTTGTTGATCTTGGAAATCTAGAAGACAATTCATCATCAAGCCTATAGCATCATCAATGTCTAAAATGGGTAGAGATCACCACTAGGGACTCACACCTGAACTAGTTTAGACTAATAGATAGGTGAGATAAGAAGTTAATATCATACTCATCAGTTTAGTAGTTGATAACACCAAACTAGAGATAGTTCTAGATGATTTATATCAACATCATTGGAAGAAGGACATGGATTTTGAATATGATTCCCTCATAAAAAATGGGATGTGGAAACTTATTGATATACCATAGCAAAGAAATCCATTGGATACAAGTGGATTTTCAAGACAATGTATAAGGAAAATGGATCCATCAACAAATATGAAGCATAAATTGTTGCAAAGGGATATGCTCAACAAGAAAAAATTTACTATGAAAAGACCTTTCACCCACTACTAAGATAAAGACCATCAGAGTTGTTTATACACTAGCAACATAAAACGGATGGAAACTTTAGCAGATGGACATGAAAAGTGCATTTCTGAATGGTGATCTCAAATAGATATACATGACCAAGATATAAGGCTTCATTGATGAACAACATCCACATAAACTATGCCATCTAATTTTAGCAAATATTCATTTATATCCCCTTAGATACTAATTTGTATTTCAAGAAGGTAGGCATGGAGATTGTCATTCTAGTTTCGTATGTGGATGATCCTATGATCATAGGAAGTTTAGATGAATTTGTTGAATAATTAAATATTGACTTGAAAAAATACTTTGACATGATATATTTGGGGCTACTTCATTATTGTCTTGGCTTGGAGATATGGCAAAAGCGAAATCATATTATTATCTCACAAATGAAATATGCTAAGACTCCTTGATAAATATGGTATGACAGATTATAATCCAATGTCAACTCTAATGGGTAAATATTTACAACTATATCTATTTTAAGAGGCACCACAAGTAGATGAAACTCACTATAGGTAGCTTGTTGGGAGTCTCATTTACCTGACTTATACCAAACTATACATAGGCTTTGTTGTTAGTTATCTTTCAAGATTCATGTAAGATATAAAGTGTCATTGGGTTGAAGCTAAGAATGTTTTGAGATATGATTGAGGTACACTTGATTATGGTATAGAATACAAGAAAAAATCAAATTTCTTCATGAATGGATATTTAGACTTGGACTATGTTGGGTCTATTGATGACAACAACTCAACCTCAGGGTATATTTTTCATCCTAGGGTTGTGACATTTTTAAAGAAAAGTAAGAAAAAATATATAATTTCTCTCTCATCCATAGAGGTGGAATACCATGCTACATGACGAGCTATGTGCAAGGTAATATTTTTACAGTGCATTATGTCTAACATAGAGAATCTTGAAGATCAGGCATCAATTATTTTCTATGATAATTAGGGTGTGCTAAAGCATGTCAAGAATTAAGTATTTCATGAGAGGATCAAGAACAATGAGTTTTAGTGTCAATATATTTGAGAACAAGTCTTTAACTACCACATTCATAGGTAGCAAATATAGTCACCAAGTCACTAGGCAAGGGAAAATTTGATTTGTTTCAAGGGTACATTCCTAAAAACAATGTAATAAAGGGGGGAATGTTAGTGTATATTAGTTTATTTCATTGTTTAATATAACATTTAGTTAATTTATTATACCATTTTCTTACATTGTAATTAGCTATAGGTATTCAGTTGGTTTAACCACTATTTACCCTTTGTATGTATTCGACTGATCTCTTTGGTTAACAAATATTTTCTTAAGGATCTCATTCAATATTAGAGGAATTGAAGATGAGCTACTAAAACTACTACTTCTCTATCCCTTCTCCATGGTGTAGGGGTTGTATCTTGCCCATTTGTATTAAGATCATTGCTATGTATTTGAGGTGGGTCTCTCATGAATACGATGTTGTAGCCATGGGTTTAATAGTTCCTCTTATACTTAGATGGGAAGTGGTTGTTCTTCTTGAAGTGAATAATACCCAAGATGAACCAATTATGGTATAACCACCTCTGAGGACCCCTCCACATTTCATAGATAAGATTATGGTAGGTCATAGCCTATCCTTTTCTAGACTAGACACCAGAATAGGAAAATCAAAACTTATTCTACTACAATCATTATCCCATTTGTCTAATTACACCTCCTTACCCTTCTTATTATCCAAATCTTTATTATTCCAAACTTGATTCTAGTCCTCTTCACCTACATAACTACCAAGGCTATTGTATATGACATAATAAATCTACCATGTAAGGTAATGGAAAAAATATGAAAAATTAAGATGAACATGAACAGTTGAGATAAAAATAATTTATAATAGGAATTTGGAGTTTTAAAAAAAAAGGATGAATAATTCATTGGAAAACATATTGCATTCAGATTTAGGGTTTAGAAAAAGATAAATTTTGAAGTAGAATATTTTACAAGTGGGAAGGGGTATGTGGCCATGATGGTAGAAAAAAAACATGAAATCATCCATAGAAAATAAAATAGATCATGTCATTGGATATATATACCTTAATTCTTATGTCCTTTTTGAAATTCCATTTTTGATTTTGCCTATAATTCATACTATATTGTAGGTGTTGCTTGTGAATGGAATGTGCAAAATCAAGTTGATTTTGAGTGCTCACCTTCTGATGATTTTGTTTATGTTGTAATTTGATGAGATTAATACTAAAAATAGGAATAGGAGTAGAGAAATAGCAACCCATGGCCCCTCTTCTATATACTTCCACTTTTCACAAACTATATTAATTTTATTTTCTTAGAAAGCATCCAAAAATATGAAGCACTTAAAAATTTGGAATTAACTATAATATGCTTAGATCAAATATAGGCTCCCAAAATATTATTTAAGGAACATAAGAAAACATAAAAATTTAATGAAATCTTCTTTATGCTATAAAATTAAGAAACAAAACAAAACAAAATAATGTATTCCCTAATAATTCATCTACTTATTAATTTAGATCTTCACAAAATATGAGAGAGTAACAATTAATTTAGGTCAATAAGAACCATTCTACATGATTGTAAATATATTTTGTGCTTTGATTATATGTATGGCCACTATAATCTTTAAATTACTCCTTAAAATTGTAGTGAAATATGGGATATGATATATGTGCTAAGTAGGACTCAAGTGGTATGTCTTGTTTTCCCACACAATTTTTATTTATAATCTATTTTAATTTGGTTTTTTCTAAAAAAAAAATTATAGTAATCCATTTCCATCTACCATGGTTTGAAAAATTCTTGATAATAATGTTAAGTGTTTGATAGGTTTTAGGATTTATGTGTCTTTCATAACTCAAATTTGGAAATTGCTTATGTTGGTATCAATTGAGGTTCCAAATACACAGATTAATAAACCACCAGGAATAAAAAATATGACTTTTAAGTCTTGCCACCATGTCAAAAGGCCAATCTATATTATTATTATACGTTTATTGTTATGGTTAAATTTATTTTATTGTTACTTATTTTTCATACTCTTCATTGTATGGCATCCCTTAGAAAAATTACATCTTAATTTCTCTAACAGATTTGACTTGCACATTAAATTCTCATGGGTAAAAATGTAAGTCAGTAGTATTTCCTCTTTAATTTAATTATCTATCCTTATTTTTACTCATTTAGTTTAGGAGTGAATACCTTGTCCACTTATTTATCATTATTCTCCATGTTAATGTATTTTAATCCTTCCTTATCTTTTTGTGGAGTTGTCTATTTTCGTATTCATAATAAAATTTATTATTGCTTTTTCAAAATAAATTTTCTAAAAGGTTTTTCATATTAAATTGATTAATTATGTCCTTATGTTATATGAAATTATAATTTAAATCATATTTCCATATTTTTGGTGCATGGTGAAGGGATATTTACCTATGCCATATCGATGGATGTTAGTTATATGTATCAAAATTTGTTCACTTCCTTCTATTATTAATTTCATCCAATAATTTCTTATCTCACCTCATTTTTTCTAATTCATGTTATGAATAACCTTTTATCCATTTATTTGAATACTTCCTCTTCTTTTTTCATGTCACATAATAGCCTTATAATATCCTACAACCGAATTAATTCACCTAATTCCCCATTATCTAATAACTAACCCCATTTATCTAATACTTAGGAATTTAAAATTCCCTCCCACCTACCCTAGCCTATGAATATCCTATCCTACAACCCTATACTCTCTATAAACCTTTAACCATATGAATAATCACCCATTAATGATGATTTAATAAAAATGGACCTAGGTGATAAAATAGACCTAGGTGATAAAATGGACCTAGGTGATAGAATAAACCTAGGTGATAAAAAGGGTTTGATAAATATATGAATTATATATTGATCATATTTTAGATATAAATAGATAATAGATGATTCAATAATTTTATTAACATCTTTTTATGATATATAATAGAGTAGAACCAAATAAAAATGGATTAGACAATAGATTAAGACATTACAAAATCACTATGAAAACCACAAGGTTGCTTATTTCTAAGGAGTGAAAATCAGAAATAAACTCATTTTGAAGAAAAAATTTATAAATATTCAAGGTCTCTACTCTCCTACATACATTATTTAACTTAAACTCACAACCTTAAAGAGATATCTAGTAAAAGGAAAGTTAGTAAAAAGTTACAGATATTAGTACAAAATTGTCAATCTCCTGAAACTAATCATAGATTGAAAATTTCATGTTTTGTGGCTGCTTATTATCCTTATTTATAACTAAAAGATTTTTTCTTAAAAAAATCAAAATTCCAATAGGTCAAAATAAAGAGGAGGCTCCCATCATGGTTGCCAAATGTGAGATAGAGATTTTGAGAAATGAATTTAAGCATGCACAAATAATTATAATCTACTTAAATTTTAGCATAAACACAAAAATTTGGAGAAAAATGATGAAATTTAATCAAAATAGATGTATACCTTATTTATAACTACATTATAATTCCTTAGACAAGTTCTTGCTTAAAATTGACAAGTTGATTGCTTAATGTAGACTCAGACCTTGAAGTTACAACAATGGAGAATAAATTGATAATGGATTAAGGTGATTAAGAGATTATGGACTGAATTTATATGGAACTTTCTCATTATTTGGAATTAAGGGTGGGTTGATTATTTATACAGAGGAAGGAATATCAATTTATAGAATTGAAATTTGGGTGTAGTAGGATCAATGGTCAAGAATTATTCAAAGAATTAAAAATTCCTTAGATGATTTTAGACGAGGAAATATTATAGATGTAGAAACCTCTAGAATATTTCTAGATGTTTAATCATGATTAATGGGTGATTAGTCATATAATTAAGGGGTTTTAGAGAGTTTAGGTTTTTAGGTGAGGCTACTCATAGGCTAGTGTAGGTGGGAGGGAATTTTAAATTTTTGAATATTGGATAAATGGGGTTAGTTAGTGGATAAAGCATAATTAGTTGAATTAATTAGGTTATAGGATGTTATAACATTATTATGTGACATGAATAATGAAGATAAAGTATTACACCAAATAGCTATAAGGGGATTAATAAGATGAATTTGATGAAGTAAAGAGGTATACAAGATTATTAAATAAAATTATTAACAAAAGAAAGCCAACATATTTAGATGCATATAAATAACATCCATGAATATAGCACAAGGAAATATCCCTTCACCATGCACAAAAAATAGGGACAAATTATTATACTTATGATTGTACAAAACATAAGGACATGATTATTTATTATAATGTGCAAAACTTCTTAGGACATTTATTTTTATAAAGGAATAATAAATTTTGTTATGGATACAAAGACATACAACTCCACAAAATATATGCAAGAGTAAAAATACATTAACATAGATAATAACGATTAATAGGTGGATAAGGTATTCACTCCTAAATTCCACTAGAAAAAAAAGGATAGCCATTTAAATTAAAGAGGAAAACCTATTGAGTTATATTTTTACCCACAAGAGTTTAATGTGGTAGGTCAAATCCATTAGACAAATTAAGATGTAATTTATCTAAGGGATGACATAATACAAATAGTATGTAAAATAAGTAGTTTTTAAATAACTCTTATTAAAGAAAAAAATAGTCCAATAACATGAAATTTCCAATAATAATAGAGATTGGCCTTTTGACATGGTGGCCAAACCTAAAAGTCATAGTTTCAAGTCCTGATGGTTTATTATTACGTGTATTTGGAACTTAATTTGATACTAATGTAAGTAATTTCCAATTTTAGTTATGAAATCCATATAGGTTGTAAAGTCTATGCATGGGAAATTAAATCCTAAAAAATATCAAACATCTATCATAAGATTGAAATATGTTAAAAATATGGTAGATGGAAACAAATTACTATAATTTCTTTTAGGAAATCACCAATTTGAAATAGATTATTATAAAAATTGTGTGGGCAAACAATAAATCTCACATGAGTCCTACACACCACATAAATCATATCTCATATTTCACTACCATTTTTTGGAGTAACGTAAAGCTCCTAGTGGTCCTCCATAAAATCAAATCAAAAAATAACTTTATAATCACATAAAATGATTCCTATTGACCTTAATTTAACTATGTTCTCACATATTTTGCAAGGATATAAATTAACAAGGGGAGAAATTATGAAGAAATCAATTTTTATGCTTTGTTGTATTTCTTAATTTTATATCTTAAGTAAGATTGTGTTATGTTTATTATGTTTTGTTATGTTACTTCAATCTTGTTTTTGGGACACTAAATTTGATCTAAGGATAATGCAGTCAGATCTAAATGTTGAAGTGCTCCATATTTTAAGATGATTTTTAAGAAAATGAAATTAATGTGGTTTTTTCAAAGTGGAAGATGATAGAAGAGGTGCAATGGGTTACTGCATCTCAACTACTGTTCCTCTTTGAAATATTGATACAATAAAATTACAACATAAACATAATCATTATAAGGGAACCACTTAAGAAAAACTCAATGCTACACATTCTATTATCAACCAATCCCTAAAATATCATATGATTTCTAAGCCCATTCACAAAGGGATTTACGCAAAGGACACAAGCATTAAGGTATGTAGATATAATGGCATGATGCATTTTATTTTTTATCCATGATTCCATGTTTTTATTGTAGTAGTCCCCGACCACATACCCCTTCCCACTTGTAAAATATTTGATGGTTTTTATGGCATCAGTAGTAGTGAAATTCAGCATCGCATCTAAAAAAATTTGCCTACTTTCTTCAGGTTCTTTGATTCTCTTAAATTGACATAAATAATGGGTGCAATAATGGTGTAAATTCATTCTGTACACCAGTTATTTGAGCCAATTTAAAGTTCATCAATGAATATTATTAGTTCATGTCTTCTACTAGACTGTAGTTAGTCGTGAAAGAATACTTATATACCTCTCATAAATAAATACTATTCTTAAATGTTATTTTCATAGTATGTCACACAATCATTGACAATAGAATTCAACACGTGAGATTAATGTAAATGTTTTCAAGAAACTTGTATTGTATTTTATTTCCATATTTATTCTATGCTCTATCACTAAAATTTCATACTTATGCAATTTATTTTATTGATATTAAATATATGTTAAAATTTCTATTTTAACTATATGTTAATATTTATATAGAAAATTTCATTAAAAGGAGTATATATAGTTGACCTATATTAATTATATGTTAATATTTTTATTTAAATTTCCATAACTATATGTAAGCTTCATGATTTTAAAAGCTTTAGATTAGGGTTGATGATGGGTATTTTTTTGGGTTTGGTTTATGAAAAATCTAGCTAGTTAAAATCCAAAAAAAAAAAAAGCTAAAAACATTAATATAAATAATTACAATCCACCTTTGCATACTATCATGTATCATTTTTTAATATAACTTATATTGAAATAAACTGATTTTATATAATGGTCATTAATAACAAAAAAAATGTATATGTGTGTATTAATATTGTATATAATGTGTATTAATATTTTTTTAATTTCCTTATTTTTTAATTAAAAATATAATCTATATTTGATAGTTTACAAGAAAAATGTGGTGATTTGGTCTAAGTGACTTGAAAGGATTAAAATAACATCAATAACAATTAAAATTTCACTAAATATCAAATGGAAACACAAACCACAAGTATGAATATTAGAAGGAAGAGAAATGAATCTTTTAGATGGGGTGCTTGACCCATGTGGAAAGATCCTCAAAAGTGAGTCTAGCATCACCCATCCATCCTGGTCATTCCACAGATTCAGAATAGCATCCATTTCTCACTTGGATATAGGAGCAAATTTCACGCCCATGTCTACAACACCATATTCATGAAACATCCACCTCAAATGCCTAACAATGATCTCACTACAAACGCACAAAACATAGCCCTTATATTAAGGAGAAAGGGTATATAAGAGGTAGTTTGAACATATCATATTTAATTTTTATACTAGTTGAGGGGCTCCTTGGGGAAATATGTCTAAAATAATTATTCTTGTAATACAAGGAGCACTACTTTGGTGATTGAGAAATTCCTAAAGGTGTTAAAACTCTAATATAGCCTTCTCTACTTGTGATTCAATCTAAAAGAATGTATAAGTGAGCACTTAAACGTTCTTTTAAGTTATAAAATACATTTAACCATCTTGATTTTTTTAATAATAGAGTTTCTAGACATCTAATACTAAAAAGGAATAATATCTATCAATAAAAAAAATTAAAAGAGAGAGACAGGTATAAATTAAAGACCTAAAGCTTTCACAATTCATAGTATGAGAATTTACTATTTATCAGAAAAACCATCAAACATCAAAAGTTTCACATTTACTTCAAAAACTATTTTTTTTTCTCAAAAGAAATATTCTCTAAGCATTGAGAATAAACCCCAAAATAGAGCAAGTCTCCATGCATTATGCTTAGGAGAGTACAGAAGAACTTAGAGATAATTCCACTTCAAAACACTATGGGAATGAGGTAAAGTCCAAAACATTACTAGAGGGTGAGATTTAAGAATTCAAAGTTGAAGAATCCTTTAATCCAAATATAATCACTTGTAACACTTAACACTAGAATGGTCAATTTGAAGTATCATTGAGTGAAACACAAGACACATAGTTGAAACCACATTCAAAATGTATAGTAATGGAAAATTATGAAGAAAGTTTGAACATGAATTATCATGAAGAACAAGGAAGAAGCCATCAGTGAAAAAATGAGCCACCTTGAATAATCACCTTGGAGATAATTAAAGTGAAGGCACCTATCACAATGGAGGTTCATATTAAGATAATAATTATAATGTAGAATAATTTCCCATAAGCAAGGTGTCTAGTAAAAAATTAAAATGAATGAGGAATGTTACAAGCTAATATAGTGATTCAAAGAATGATAAAATAAATATTGAAGAAGACACAACCATAAGAACTCATATAAGTCATAAAAATTATGGGACACACCACTCTTCAACAAATTTTAATTGTCCAAATGGAAATAGAGGTGGTTCTAGAAATTAAAGGGTAGATGAAACTCTTTAGAAAAGGATAATTATTTAAATATGAGGAAGATAGTACAAAATGGGATAAAAATGGAGGACTCTAAGAGAGCCTTTATTTCTTTACACAAAAGGATGGACTAAGTGAAGATCTAATAAAATCTCATAGTGGCCTATAATGTCATTCATAGTCTTTGTTTATTATAAAGACTAAGGTCACTTTATTAGAACATATATATCTCATTTGATATATGAATGATAATTAATTCCATAGTATCAACTTATGGGATATGTGCAAATGTTGTGAGGGTGGCTAGGTAGATCATGGTACAAAAAAATCTCATTGCCTAGTATTCTTTATGCCCATACTAATAAAAATAAAAAATCAATAGAATTAAAATGCATCAATTAGATGAAAAAAATTCTTGATTTCACCTCTATCTTATTTAAGAAGTAACTTAGGTTGATTTTGAGAGTCAATGTTTGAAATTTTTATTTTTAGTTTATTATCCTATTCTTGTTTCATTAGATCACCTGCTAAATCTGAAATTCTAGGAACAATAAGTAATGTCTTATTTTTATTTTAAATTATTAAAATGCAGAGTTATTTTTACAGTTATTAATTATCTTTATGAATAAGGGAAATATAAATAAGTACAAACAAGATTAATGATCAAGAATAAAATAAATTAATCCACAATGACAATTCTTGTTCCTTCTATACTTATTCATTATGCTCAAATAAATGGGCATCCTATTCTTATGAAATGAGACATGTGAATGTAGACCATAAATTATATATAGGAATGATTCCATGTTTTTTAAAACATACATATTATGCATTCTTCTTTTTTAAATAGACACCATCCTGAATTATTAAATAACCACTCTACAAGGAGTGTGTTTATGTGGACACCAATAACATAGGTTAAAACCATTATATAAATTTAGGAATTTATGTTGACATTAATGTTTCTCCATTGGTATAAGAAATAATGCAATAATCCCAGCGGCCATCAAGCATAGAAAAGTGTCTCTTGGGTTTGGAAACCTTTATTATGAATACTCTAAATACCTTAAAAAATTATTTCATGTTTTCTTCTTCAAACCATGACCTCATAATTAAACAACATACTTGAAACAACATGTCATAACTCAAACCATGCTCAAATGATCTCACAAGCATCCAAACCTGTTCATGATGCCTCATCATGTCACATAGGGTATTAAGAAAAGGTCCATGAGAAGACCACCAATGAATAACTTACCCCTTTGGCTCACTTTGAGAGTAATGTGACTGACTCTACATATTTATCTCATGATCTAACATTATGTTACACCAATTCAAGTCTATACACATCCATATCATCATTAGCATGCCTATACAAGTCATATCCATGCTCAAGAACTAGTCCATCAAACATAACTATTAGGCACCATACTACTTTGATACCTTACTGAAACTAGAGATGCACTCTAAAACTCATTCCCATTCAAAAAAACCTCATAGCATGCTTAGTTAATGTCACTCATCTTCTCAAAATCCTCAACCCACTCCCTTAACCAAGCTTCACTATTCATGACTTCAGCAATACAAGACTAGGCTTCACAAAATAACTTATCCACAAAGACTTACTTCTTATAAACTTGGTTAATGAGTGACCCTATGAAAAAAATTAATTCAACATAATTAACACTCTCTTTTTGATGATTTATTGTAAAAATACAAAACAACACTACTCATAAGCTTGTCACATCTCAACATCGTGTCAACACCTTATCCAAAACTCAAGGACCTATTAGACCATGATTAACCAATTATGATCACATACCATGCATCTTACCAAGAAACTTTTTGGGACATAAATGACACTCAATTACCTTAGACATCAATGACAACATTAGTGCCTCAACACAACAATAGGAACATACCTCAATAATCTCTTCCATTGTCAATGATGGCAAATATTCTAACAAGGTAGATCATTTTCATCTCCCTAAGATTGATCTTCTTCAAACTGTTATTTCTCCCAATCATGTCCTTTCCCACCTTTGACATTAATGACAAAAGGTCATATCTAACAATACTACAATCTAATCCTTGGACCTGAAACATGATTTCTCCCCAAACAAGATTAATCTTCCTCTGATTAACCAAAAAGGATCTCAAATCACAGAAGTAATCAACCATGATACCTTTCAACTTATGCATACTTCAAACACATTAACATCACTCTCCTTGCTTATTATCTATTAAAATTTGAATAAAAAATTGACCATTTGACAAAGCATATTCTTATTAATGACAATCATCTTCAAAAAAAAGAAACTCAACACATATGAACAAAGAGACTAAGAAGCATCTTAGACACATGCTCCTCCTAACACCATGCATACCATTTTTAGATGTACTCAAAACACACTACTACTTACCTTGTCCTTGACATGACTAAAACCAAATGTTTACACTCAAAATACTCACTGGGATACCTCACCTTGAAATCCACTAAACAACCTTCCCTTATTTTCACAACTCATTGATCTCGTAGACAAATATATAACTCATATGCCTTCTTGGAACACATGATCAATCTAAATATATATAGCTACCTTAGGTCTTCTCATCATAGTATTTGACAATCAGTTTGAACCACCATGCCATCACCTTATCTAACTTAGACCTCTTTTTAGACAAAGGGGCTCCCTCTTAGTCTTCACAATATGTCAATAACAAGCTTAATCTAACCTATATATTTATAACATCTTATTAATTATAAGGGAGATCATATATAAGTACACTCACATACATGAAATTATTGATGCTTAATTATATGCCTTTGGCTCAAGTGGAACTTTGCAAGAGATGTTGTATGTTAAATACTTAAAATACAAGAAGAATACCAAGATATTATTATGTAGAGATTTTAATAACTCCTTATTTTGACTTTTAGTGATCATAATAAAGATAAGATCTCCAAGGTTGAAAATTAACATCTAACACTCCCAAAACGTACCAAGGAACATAAGGCAATTTTGAATAGAGTGTTTGAATGTGCAATATCTCTTTGGGATTGAAATATCACACACACACACACATGCACATGCATGCACGTGCACGTGCACGCACACACACACACACACACACACCTGCGCACGCGCACACACACACACACACACACACACACATGCATGCATGTGTGCACACACATGCACACGTGTACACACACCTACACACACACACACACACACACACACACACACACACACACACACACACACACACACACACACACACAAAGAGAGAGAGAGAGAGAGACACATGCACACAAACACACACACACACATAATTTAAAGATGTTTGAGAATGGTTTTAGATATCTTGGAGTTATAATGCAGAGTTTATGTTCTGGAGGGTCCTACTAGATTTTATACTTAATTAGATTTTAGGGTTTCAATATTTTAGGGAATCATCATAAGAGTTAAAAAGGTTTTATGAAAGAACACATATCTTGCATAGTACCATGATCCAATAATAACTTATTCAGAATGCACCATTTAAGGCATGCACTTAGGGAGATTGATGCATCAATAATCCACTATAAGAGAAAGATTCAGTAAAAATATAAAGTGAATATATCAATTATATAAATCTATCCCACCTAAACTTCATAACCTGTCAAATTAGAGTAATGTAAGATCGTGCTTTAGATAAATACTTAGAATAACAAAATATCATAACTAAAAATAAATGTTTAAATAACTATTGATAAATGATTAAATTGAAGTAACATATAAATATATTGGATTTACTTTCCACTGAATGATGACATCAAAACCGAGGGAAAAATAACCTCATTTGAGAAACCCTAATGATACAAAGATAAAAATAAATACAAATAATGCATGCATATGAAAAATGGTCATTAAATGGCATTATAATTATGATTAATGTTTTTATTATGAGTAACTTGTTCTTTGTTGACCAATTGTTTAGTTAAAAAATGCTATTGGAATTATGATTTGCCTTTGAATAAATATACTCATAGACTTATGCATAGGGTTCTTGGTGCATTCTCTTTCAAATATTATATTAGATAATTAATTGGGGTTGATTTTTTTATCTAGCAATTTAGTTTTTAATCTAAATCAAAATTTAGGAAAAACATGATCCCAAGCTTGCACATTTTTTATGATGTTGTTTTATAAGTGACTTCATTTGGACAAAAGGATTCTTCATCTTGAAATTCCTCAACCTCACTTTAATGAAATGTTTAGGAATTTCATATCCATATATTGGACTTTCATATCCATGATCCTAATTCTAGTGCATGGAAACTTGCTCTATTTGGGGAATTTTTCTCAATGCCTAGAGAATATTTATTTTGGGAAAAAAAATTTAGGTAACAATCATAATTTTTTATGACTGATGTTTGCGTACCTTAGTTTATGTCATGGTTGAGTATAATGTTAAGTTTAATCACCATTTTCCCTTTGTATATATTCCCTTCATCTCTTTGATTAATACAAAGTCATTCCACTTCCTTCAATATGGTATCAAAGCATATTTTCTTAGAGCACACATATATAGAGAAAAGTAGACTTGTTAACAACCAAGCATATATCTTAGGCATTCTATAAGTTCAATCAAAATCTATGAGTTCATATATCTTAGGCCAAATCGTGAAGTTTGATCGATGCAAGATCAAAAGCCTGGGATGGTGCAACATCATGGGAAAGAGAGGTGATGCCTATAGACAAGATTGGAGCATACGATCATGTGCTAAAACTACCAAATATTAATAAAACACCTATGGAATGAGTTTATAAGTGGATATGGTATCATCTACAACATTAAGCATTTAACATAAAAGGGAAAACATAGAATAAGCTTAAGCCTATAGGGACGCCTAAAGAAGTGTAAACCAAAGAAATGGCAGCATAAAAATACTCATAGCTACCCATTATAGCCTATTGACACAAAAGTAGGAAAAGAAGGAAATCTAAAATCGAGGAATAAATAAACTTCAAATATCATACATGGTGGGGGTACAATATATTTTTCCACCACATGTAGGAACAAAACCTTACAAGGTACATCTTTCTAATACAAAACTTTGAAGCAATACATACTACTTTGTTATCTTTTTGAAATTTTGTAAAAGTAAAAATAAAAGGTAAAAAAAATATAAAATATCTGCACCCAAACTACTATTGTCCAATGCCCAACTCCTCAAAGGGTCAAATTTTACAACGTGGAAGATGAAGATTTGAATTATTATTCAGTTTAAAGAATTATGGGGTATCATCACTAGTGTGGTGACACATCTTCATAAAGTTGATGATCACACAAAATATGACAAGTCAAATGCAAAAATCATCATGTTGATCACACTTATTTCCACCAATGAGGTTCAACCTCATACTCAAGATGTGTCAACATAAAAGAGGATTAGGACATTCTATCCACCAAATAGGAGGCAAATAATTATATGAATATACTCCATCTCCAGTCAAATCTTTGTTGGAAATATTTTGATTTATTTCAAAGGGTAATCATGAATCTAATTGATAGCAATGTATTTTGATAAAAGAACTAAATTAAATTAAGAATATTTAATTTAATCAAGGCAATTAATCATGTAAATAATGGTTATATCTTTGTGTATAATCAAAAATAAATTAACTATGTATTATGGGATTAAAGAGATAATTAAGGAAAAGGTTTCAAAGTATGTTTCAAGGCCAAAATAGTCCCCAACCATGGCCAATCTATTGGGAGGAGTTGTGACTATTTGAATGGATATTTTTGTTTGAAGAGTCACAACCTTAATTTATGGTTCTTTGTGGGTTATAAATAAGTGCATAACGAGTAGGAAATTTGTAGATTGGAAAGTGGAAGATATAAAAGAAAATCATAACTATTTGAAGGAATATTTTTGTGAGAATACTGAAAGGAAAAACCAACAAGTATAAGGCAGAGCATTGCAACAAAAGCACTCAAGTGTAGATCAAATCGAAAGGAAATAATGTAGTGTTTTATCATCTATTATGTTAGAAATAAATTAGAGATAGAAGAGTGATTCTTTTGAGAAGGTTGGTGCCTTTGTTTTTAAGAGATTGGTGTCTCTTACTGAGTTGGTGCTCAAAGAAAGGGGTTAGTGATCCTATAAGTTGGTGCCTACAAAATTTTATTTGGGGTTGGTTCTCTTGTAGGTTTGTGCCTACAAAAGTTTATTTAGGGATGGTTGTCTAGTAGGTTAGTGCCTATGAATATTTATATTGAGAAAGATTTCTCTATGGTTTTTTCCTAATAGGGTTTCCACGTATATCTCATGTCACTTTGCATTGTGTTATCTTGTGTTGTGATTTGATTACTTTGAATGTCTTAATTGCAATAAGCGATTAAGTGTTATAAAATAAAAGAATATATAATACTAATTCACCCCCCTCTCAGTATCATCCTATGATCAATAAGTTTCATACTCTTAGTATGAAAGAAGGCAAGAAAGTTGAGAAATTCTTACATTAGGTAGTAGAAATATGATTTGAATTGATTTCACCTATAGAAATGATCGAGGACAAGCTATTGGTTTTGATCACATTGAGATCTCTCCCCTCTTAATTTTTTACATTCTTCATGATGCTGAATATAAAAAATCAAGTAGTGTATTTTGAATAATTGGTGAATTTGTTTTAACAAGATGAAGCCATTAAATATATGTAAGAAGAGTTCTAGGATAAATCCCTAGTGTCCAAGCAACAAGGTCTAAAATTCTCAAAAATACCACTAAATCAAACACAATAACAACATAAATCTAGAAAGGCAAAAAGATGGTGTCATATATGCCCCACCAATATACATGATATTGGTAGTTTCTAGTATAATGCCTCAACACAAGGCTAATCCAATAAAAAAGGCACATTGGGTAGAGATGAGTCACATAAATCTAAGATACATCCTTGATGATGGAAACTACATGAACATGTAGTGACTTAACTTCAACAGGATGATGAATCTAAAGAATAAGTACCCAAAATATCAAAATACAGTGGTGCATATAAGGACATTATTATTTTCTTATAAAACTTGTCACACATGAGCAAATTTGTATTTATCAACTATAGTGTTAGCAAGCATATGAAAGGATGCAAGGAACTATTTGATTCATTGACAACTCAACCAACTAGAAATTGATTTTGAATTGCAGATGATAAAGAGTATGTTATAAAAGGAATTGGTGCTATCACCATTCCTATCAGGGCACAAACCTACACTCTCACAAAGGTATTATTTGTCCCTATCTTGACAATAAATCTCTTGTCTATAATTCAGTGCTTCAATCATAAGGTGAAGGTAGAGTTAATGATCAATAATGGCACAAAATCTTATCTCTTCTCATGAGATAGTCGGGTTATTTCTAGAGCATTTTTGAAAGATTGATTATTTGCCTTAGATATACTTTCATCTGATGTTTTTGGTCTCTTTACCTCTATGTTAGAATTCATAAAATTATTTCATTATTCATATGGGTAATTTTTATTAGTTCTTTTTACTAGCTAAGCTCTAAGGCCATGGTCCATGGAATTCCTCGGTTATGTCATTCCTTACCTACATGCCTTAGATGCCATGTTAAAAAATAACATAGGGTTTTGTTCGATCCAAGTTCATCGCAAGCCAAGGATCATCTTGATGTGGTACAAAATGATGTGTGTAAACCCCTGCTTACAAATTTTCAAGGATTCAAGTAATTCTAGTTGTTCATTGATGATTTCTATTGCAAGACATGATTTTTATTTCTAAAGAATAATATTGAAGCCATTACAAACTTTAATATCCTCTACTAGTTTATTTTGACCCAATCAGGGATGCCTCTTCAACTCCTCTATTCAGATCAAGTGGGGGAATTCACATGAAAGTAATTCTTGAAGTAACATGGCATCAAATATAACTTGAATACTCTCTATATTCTATAATATAATGTAATAGTAGAGAGATGAAATCATTCAGCCATGGAGCTGGCTTATTGCATGCTTTCCACTATGAAGTTGGATGCACCATTTTAGGTAGAAGTAGTTTAGATAGCTATATATCTTCTTAATTAGGAACTTATAAATATTTTGAATGACATGAAATCAGAAGGGGTATGGAGTGGTCATAAAGGGTTGATCTCTCATCTTCGAGTATTTGGTTGTTCATCTTATAAGCATGTCCCTACTAAAAAGAGGAAGAAGATCAAACCAAAGACACTCTAGTGCCTTCTATTGGGGTATAATACTACCTTAAAATTATATTGTCTCATAGATCCTAAGAAAAATAAGATATTTGAAATTTAACATGTGTTTTGTGACAAGTCATCATTCAAATCATTAACATAGAAGGAGTTAGAACATACCACCTTACATTGACTATTCCAATAGCAAGATGATGAGAATGAAGAACCTTCTCACAAAGAAGGTGAGCTACAGGGAGAATTGTTTGTCGATATTGGAAATTTGGAAGATAATTATTCATCAAATTAGCAGCATCATCGATGTCTAAAATGGGTAGAGAGTACCACTAGGGACTCACACCTGAACTCTAATCTAGATACTTCATCAAGAGTTCAGACTAAAATATAGGTGAGATAGGAATTTAATTTTGTACTAATGAGTTCAGTAGTCTATAGCATTGAACTAGAGATAGTTTATGTCAACCTAAATATAAGAAATCCATGGATGATAAATACAATGCCCTCATCAAAAATAAGATGTGGGAACTTGTCAATCTGCCTATAGAAAAAAATACATTTTCTATAAGTGGATTTTCAAGACAAATTATAAGGCAAATGGATCTATCAACAAATATAAAGCACAACTTGTTTCAAAGGGATATGCTCAACAAGAAAGAATTGACTATGAGGAGACCTTTTCACCTATTGCTAAGTGTAATACCATCAGAGTTGTTTGCCTACTAACAACACAAAATGAATGAACACTTTAGCATATGGACATGAAAAGTGCATTTCTGAATGGTGATATGAAAGAAGAAGTGTACATAACCAGGCTAGAAGGATTCATTGAAAAACAATATCCACATAAGGTATGCCATATAATCAAATAACTTTATGGACTTAAGCAAGCTCTAAGGCCATGGTACATTGAGATTCATGATCATATATTGTAACATAGATTCATTTGTATCCCCTAAGATAATAATTTGTATATCAAGAAGGTAGGCATAAATATTGTCATTCTTATTTTGTATGCGGATGATCCTATGATCATAGGATGTTCATACGAACTTGTTGAATAAGTAAAGAATGACTTGAAGAAATCCTTTGAAATGACATATTTGGGGCTACTTCATTATTATCTTGGCTTGGAGATACGACAAAAGCAAAGTCATATTTGTCTCACAAATGAAATATGCTAAGACTCATTGAGAAATATGGGATGAATAATTTTAAACCAATGTCAAATAAAAAGGATAAAGGTTTGCAACTATCTCAATTTTAGGAGTCACCTAATGTAGATTAAACTCACTACAGGTAGCTTTTTGGGAGTCTCATTTACTTGACTTATACCATACTAGACATATGATTTATTGTCATCTATCTTTCAAGATTCATGTAAGAGATAAAGAAGTGTCATTGGGTTCAATCTAAGCATGTTTTGAGATATCTCTGAATTACACTTGATTATGGTCTAGAATACAAGAACTCAAATTTCTTCTTAAATGGATATACAGACTTGGACTATGTTGGATCTAATGATGACATCAAATGAACCTTAGGATATATTTTTCATCTTGGATCTATACCAATTTTGTGGATAAGTAAAAAGTAATCTATAATTGTTCTATCATCCATATAGGTAGAATACCATGCTACATGAGTAGCTATGTGTGAGGTAATTTGGTTACATTGCATTCTATCTGACATAGACAATCCTAAAGATCATCCATTGATTCTTTTCTATGATAATTAGGGTGTGTTAAATTTTGTCAATAATCAAGTATTTTATGAGAAGAAAAATCAAATTGAGTTCCAGTGTCAATATATTTGAGAACAAGTGTTGAACCACAAAATTCAACTCCAATACTTCCAAACACATTCACATGTAGCATATATACTTAACAAGTCACCTGGGAAGGTGAAATTTGATTTGTTTTAGGGGTACATTTGTAAAAACAATGTAATAAAGGGGGAAATGTTAGTGTAGATTAGTTTATTTCATTGTTTAGTTAAGTTTTTATAGCATTTTGTTACATTGTAGTCACTTACAAGTATTCAATTGGTTGAACCACTATTTTCCCTTTGTATATATTCAATTAATCTCTTTGGTTAATACATATCGTCTTAGGGATCTCCTTCACTAGTAGAGTAATTGAAGCTATGCTACTAAAACTACTAATTCTCCATCCTTGCTCCATGGTGTAGGGGTTTGATTTTGCCCATTTTTAGTAAGATCATTGTTATGCATTTGAGGTGGGTGTCTCATGAATATGATGTTGTAGCCATGGGTTTAATAGTTCCTCTTATTGCATACACAATATTCGGGTAGGTAATAGCCTATCATTTTCTAAACCAGATGGTAAAATAGGAAAAGTTAAACTTCTTCTGAAGCAATTGTCATCCCATTTGTCTAATTACACATGCATACCCTTCCTATTATCCACATATTTATTATTCCAAACTTTATGTTGGTCCTCTTTAACTTGCATAAGCACCAAGGTCATTGTATATGACGTAATAGATATACGATGCATGGTAATGGGAAAAATATGAACAATTAAGATGAATAGAAATAGTTTCAAGAAAAATAAGTTATAAAAGGAAGTTGGGATTTTGAAAAAAGAAAAAGGGATGAAAAATTAATAGGAAAACAAATTGCATTCAAATTTAGGGTTTATAAAGAGATAAATTTTGAAGTAGAATATTATACAAGTGGGAAGGGGTATGTGGCTCAGGATTTTAGAATAAAAACATGAAACCATACATAGAAAATAAAATAGATCATGCCATTGGATATACATACTATAATGCTTATGTCCTTTTTGAAATTCTGTTTGTGACTATGATTAGAAATTTTAAGATATTGCAGGTCTTGCTTGTGAATGTAATGTGCACCATCATGTTGATTTTGAGTGCTTACCTTATGATGATTATGTTTACATTGCAATTTGATTGGATCAATACTATAAATATGAACATGAGTAGAGACACAACAACCCATTGGCCCTATTCTATTAGCTTCCACTTTTCACAAACTATATTAATTTTATTTTCTTAGAAAGCATCCAAAACTATAATGCACTTCAACATTTGGAACTAACTATATCATCCTTAGATCAAATATAGGATCCCTGAAATCAGATCAAATGAAAATAAAAAACATAAAAATGTAACGTAATATATTTTAGGATATAAAATTAAGAAAAAAATAATAATAATAATATAGTACCTGATAGTTTGTCCCTTATTAATTTAGATCTTTGTGTAATATTAGAGCGCAAGAACTAAATTTGGGTCAATAAAAACCATTCTATGTGTTTGTAAAGTTATTTTTTTCTTTGATTATATGGAGGGCCACTAGAAGATTTATTGTAATCCCCAGAAATAAAACAAATTATGGGATATGATGCATGTGCTAAGTAGGACTCATGTGATATTTATTGTTTTCCCACACAAATTTTAATGATAATATATTTCAATTTGGTGTTTTCATAAAAAAATTATAATAATTCATTTCTATATACCATGTTTTGAACATGTTTTGATATGAATGACAAGTTTTCAATAGCTTTTAGGATTTAAGTGGCTTTCATGACTCAAATTTTGAAATCACTTACATTGGTATTGACTGAAGTTTCAGATAAATCGCCAATCTCTATTATTATTATTATTATTAGGCATTGCTTGTTATTGTTAGAATTATTTTATAGTTACTTATTTTAAATACTCCTTATAGTATTCCATCCCTTAGAGAAATTACATCTTAAATTATCTAATAGAATTTACTTGCACATTAAATGCTCATGGGTAAAAATGTAAGTCATTAGGTTTTCCTCTATGTATTTTAATCCTTGTCCACTTAATTATCATTATTCTCCATGTTAATGTATTTTAATCCTTCCTTATATTTTTGTGTTATCTATTTTCATATTCATAATAAAATTTTGTTATTCCTTTAACAAAATAAATTCTCTAAGAGGCTTTACATATTATAATGAATAATTGCATCCTTATGTTTTGTAAAAATTATAAGTACAATCATATTACCCTCTTGTTGGTACATGGTGAAGGGATATTAACCTATGCCATATAAATGGATGTTAGTTATATGTATAAAAATTTTCTCACTTCCCTCTATTATTAACTCCATCCAATAATTTATTATTTCACCTTATTTTGTCTAGTTCATCTTATTAATCCACTTTTAACCATTTGGTTTAATACTCCCTCTTCATTCTTCATGTCACATAATAACCTTATAACATTCCCTCCCACCTAACCTATCTTATGAGTAGCTTATCCTACATCCATAGACTCTCTATAAACCCTTAATCATATGAATAATCACCCATTATTTATGATATAATAAAAGTGGACCTAGGTGATAAAATAGACCTAGGTGATAAAATGAATGTAAGTGATAGAAATGGTTTAATAACTACATGACCTATAAATTGATCATATTCTAGCTATAAATATATTATAGATGAGTTAATAATTAGATTAACATCTTTTTATGATATATAATAGAGTAGAACTAAATCAAAATAGATTAGACAATGGATTAAGACATTACAAAATTGCTATGAAGACCATAAAGTTGCTTATTTCTAAGAAGTACAAATCAGATCTAAACTTGTTATGAAGAATAAATTTATAAATATGCAAGGTCCCTACTCTCCTTTAGAAATTATTTAACTTCAACTTGCAACCTTG
The DNA here is from genome assembly GCA_037957365.1 of Torreya grandis. Taxonomy (NCBI): domain Eukaryota; kingdom Viridiplantae; phylum Streptophyta; class Pinopsida; order Cupressales; family Taxaceae; genus Torreya; species Torreya grandis. The sequence goes on from JARHVA010004661.1 coordinate 1,462,366, forward strand.
AAGAGATATACATTAAAAGGAAAGTTAGTAAACAGTTATAGATATCAATACAAAATTGTTAATCACTTAGAACTAATTGTAGATAGAAAATTTCACACTTTGTGGCTATTTATTATCCTTCTTTCAGACCTGTAAGTTTTTTTCTTTAGAAACTCACAATTCCAATAGGTCAGAATCAAGAAGAGGCTCCCACCATCGTCATTGAATGTGAGATGGAGATTTTGAGCAATGAATTTAAGCATGCATAAATAATTATAATATACTCAAATTTTATCTTTAACTCAAAAATTTGGATCAAAATGACAAAATGCAATAAAAATAGAAGATGTATACCTGATTTATACCTGTATTATAATTCTTTATACAAGATATTTCTCTAAATTGACAATTTTATTTCTTAATGTAGAGTTAGGCCTTTAAGTTGTAGCAATGGAGAATAACTTGATAATAGACTGAGATTATTAAGATATTATGGACCAACTTTTTATGGAGTTTCTCATTGGTTGGAATGGAGGATGGGTTGATTATTTATAGATAGGGAGGAAGGAAGATCAATTTAAATAATTCAAAGTTGGTTGTAGGAAGATCAATGGTGGAGAATTATTCAAGGAATTGAAAATTCCTTGCATGATTTTAGAGGAAGGAATGTTCTAGAGGTAGAAACCTCTAGAGTATTTATAGATGTTTAATCATGATTAATGGTAGAATAGTCATATGATTAAGGGGTTGTGTAGATTTTATGGGTGTAGGAGAGGCTACTCATAGGCTAGGGTAGGTGGGAGGGAATTTTAAATTTATGAATATTAGATAAATGGGGATAGTTAATGGAAAATGTAGAATTATTTGAATTAATGAGGTTAGAGGATGTTATAAGATTATTATGTGACATGAAGAATGAAGATAAGGTATTAAACCAAATATATATAATTGGATTAATAAGTTGAATTAGATGAAATAAGAAGAGATGAAATATTATTAAATAGAATTAGTAACAAAAGCAAGCCATAAAATTTAGATGCATATAACTAACATCCGTGAATATAACATTGGGAAATCTCCCTTCACCATGCACTGGTAACAAGGAAAAATGATTATAATTATGATTATACAAAACATAAGGATGTAATTATTCATTATAATGTGCAAAACTTCTTAGGACATTTATTTTGATAAAGGAATAATAAATTTTATTATGGATACAAAGACAAACAACTCCACAAAAATATAAGTAAGAATAAAAATACATTAACATGGAGACTAAAAAATCATAGGTGGATAAGGTATTCCCTTCTAAATTCCATGAGAAAAAATAAGTATAGCGTATTAAATTAAATAGGAAAACCTATTGACTTACATTTTTACCCATCAGAGTTTAATGTGAAATTTAAATCTGTTAGAGAAATTAAGATGTGATTTATCTAAGGGATGACATACTACAAATAGTATGTAATATAAGTAGTTGTAAAATAACTCTGATTGTAGAAAAAATAGTCCAATAATAAGAAACATCCAATAATAATAAAGATTGTCCTTTTGACATGGTGGCCAAACTTAAAAGTCATAGTTTCTAGTCTTGATGGTTTATTATTATATTTATCTAGAAATTCAATCGATACCAATGTAAGTGATTTCCAATTTGAGTCATGGAATCTAGATAGGTTGTAAATTGTATGTATCAAAAATTATATCTTAAAACCTATCAAACATCTATCATTAAATTAAAATATGTTCAAAATATGATATATGGAAACAAATTATTATAGTTTTTTTGGGGAAAACACCAAATTAAAATAGATTATTATAAAATTTATCTAGGCAAAAAAGAAATCTCACATGAGTACTAATTAACACATAAATCATATCCTATATTTCACTATAGTTTTGGGGAGTACCATAAAGCTCCCAGTGGCCCTCTATATAATCAAAGCACATAATGACTTTATAAGCACATAGAATGGTTCTTGTTAACCTAGATTTAATTGGTGTGCTGGCATATTCTACAAAGATCTAAATTAACAAGGGGAGGAATTATCAGGTAATCAGTTTTTATGATTTTTTGTATTTGTTAATTTTATATCTTAAATAATATTGTGTTACCTTTATTATGTTTTGTTATGTTACTTCAATCTTGTTTTTAGGAGTCTAAATTTTATCTAATGATAATGTAGTCAGTTATGAACATTAAAGTCCTTCATAGCTTTGGATGCTTTCTAAGAAAATGAAATTAATGTATTTTGTGCAATGTGGAATTTGATAGAAGAGGGGAAATGGGTTTCTATGTCTCTGCTAATGTTCTTCTTTATAATATTGATCCAATTGAATTGCAACATAAACATATTTTTTGGAAGGGAACCACTTAAGAATAACTTGATGTTACACATTCCATTTGTAACCAATACCTATAATATCATATGAATTCTAAGCCCATTCAAATATGGAATTACATAAAGGACATAATAATTAAGGTATATAGATCCAGTGGCATGATCCATTTTATTTTTTATGCATGATTCCATGTTTTTATTCTTGTGGTACCTTACCACATACCATTTCCCACTTTTAAAATAATCCTGTTCAAAATTTCTCCCTTTCTAAACCCTAAATTTGAATGTAATTTATTTTCCTGTCAATTATTCATCCCTTTTGATTTTTTCAAAACCCCAAATTTTGTTATTACTTTTTTTCTCAAAATTATTTGTGTTACTCTTAATTGTTCACATTTTTTCCATTACTTTACATGATAGATTTATTAGGTTGTATAAAATGGCCTTCGTGCTTGTGTAGAATGAAGAGGACTGGCATCAAGTTTTACATAATACAGATTTGAATAATAACAAGGTCAAGGATGAGTAAGGAGATAAATGGGATGACGATTTCAGCCAAGAAGTTTCCATTTTCTTATTTTGGTGTCTAGTCCAGATAATGATAGGTTTCAAGCTACCATATTCTAGTTTGTGATCTATGGTTTTTATGTAAAAAGTATTAGAGAAATTAAATATCACATCCAGAAAAGTGTATCCTATTTTCTTTAGGTTCTTTGATTATCTTAAATTCATAAAAATAATAGGTACAATAATTCTATCATTTCATTTCATACACTAGTTATTTGAGCCACTTTAATGTTCATCAAGAAAGACTACCAGTTCATGTCCTCTACTATACTGTAGGTAGTTATAAGAATTATTAAATATCTCTCATAAATAAATACTATTATTATATGTTATTTTCATGGTATGTCACATAGTAATTGAAAATAGAACTCAACATGTGAGATTGTTGTAAATATTTTCAAGGAACTTGTATTGTATTTTATTGCCATATAAGTTATTATATGCTCTATCACTCAAATTTTATACTTATGCAATTCATTGTATCAATATTAATAATATGTTAATATTTATACAAAAAAATTCCTTAAAAGAAGTATATATAGTTGAACTATATTAATTATATGTTAATATTTTTATTTAAATTTCCATAAATATATGTAAGCTTCATGGTTTTCCCCAAATTGAGAATAGTGTTGATGATGACTATTTTTTTGGGTTTGGTTTATGAAAAATCTAGCTATTTAAAATCCAACAAAAAAGGCTAAAAAATTTATTATAGATAGTTACAATCCACCTTTACATACTATCATGGATCACTTTTTAATATAACTTATATTGAAATAAATTGATTTTATATCAAAGTCATTAATAACAAAAAAATATTATATGATGTGTATTAATATTGTATATAATGTGTATTAATATTTTTTAATTACCTTGTTTTTTAATTAAAAAATATAATATATATTTGATAGTTTACAAGAAAAAGGTGGTGATTTGGTCTAAGTGACTTGAAAGGATTAAAAAAACATTAATAAAAATTAAAATTGCACTGAATATCAAAGGGAAACACAAACCACAAGTATGAATACTAGAAGGAAGAGAAGATGAATCTTTTAGATGAGGTAACTTGACCCATGTGGAGAGATCCTCCAAAGTGAGTCTAGTATCACCCATCCATCCTAGTCATTCTACACATTTAAAAAAACAAACACTTCCCACTTGAGCAGAGGAGGAAATTTCACACCCACCTCAAATGCCTAACAAATGATTGAACTAAAAATAAGCAAAATCTAGCCCTTATATTGAGGAGAAAAGGTAGAGAAGAGGTATTTTGAATAGATCGTATTCAATTTCTGTACTAGTTGATGGAATCCTTGGGGAAATATGTCTAAAATAATTATTCTTGTAATACACAAAACACTGCCTTGGTGATTGAGAAATTCCTAAATGTCTTAAAACTCCAATATAGCCTTCTCTACTTCTGATTCAATATGAAAGAATGTAAAATTGAGCACTTAAACATTCTATTTAGTTATAAAATACATTGAACAATCTTAATTTTTTTAATACTAGTGTTTCTAGACATCTAATACTAAAAAGGAACAATATCTATGAATTAATAAAAAAATTAAAAGAGAGACAGGTATAAATTAAAGACCTAAAGCTTTCACAATCCATAGTATCAGAATATACTATTTATGAAAAAAAACTATCAAAGATCAAAAGTTTCTCATTTACTTCAAAAACTATTTATTTTTATCAAAATAAATATTCTCTAGAAATTTAGAATAAACCCCCAAATAGAGCAAGTCTCCATGCATTATGGTTAGGAGATTAAGGATGAAATTGGAGATAATTCCACTTCTGAACACTATGGGAATAAGGTAATGTCCGAAACATTACTAAAGGGTGAGATTGAGGAATTCTAAGATGAATAATCCTTTAATACAAATATAATCAATTGTAACACTTAACACTATAATGGTAATTTGAAGTATCATTGAGTGAAACACAAGACACATAGTTGAAACCACATTCAACTAGTATAGTTGTGGAAAAGTGTGAATAAAGTTTGAATAAAATTATCATGAAGAACAAGGAAGAAGCCATCAGTAAAAAAAATAGCCACAATGAATAACCACATTGAAGATAATTAATGTGGAGGCAACTATCATAGTGGAGGTTCATATTAAAATAATACTTATAATGCAGAATAATTTCCCATAAGAAAGGTGTCTACTGAAAAACTAAAATGAATGAGAAATATTACAAGCTAATATAGTCATTCAATGAATGATAAAATAAATATTAGAAAAGACACAACCATAAGAACTTATATAAATCATAAAATACTTGGAAGCACTAGTCTTCAATTAATTTTAATTGTCCAAACCAAAAGAGAGGTGGTTCTATCGATCAATGGGCACACAATTATCTTTAGAAAATGATAATTATTTAGATATGAGGAATCGAGTGCAAACAAGGATAAAAATGGAGGTCTCTGAGAGAGCCTTTATTTCATTTCATAAAAGGATGGACAAAGGGAAGATCTAATAAAATATCATAATGGACTATAATGTCATTCATAGTATTTTTTTCTTAGAAAGACTAAGGTCACTTTATTAGAAGATATATATCTAATTTGATATATGAATGAGAATGGATCCATAGCATCAAATTATGGGCTATGTGCAAATGTTGTGAGGGTGGCTAGGTGGATCATGATAGAAAAATATATCATCACCTAGTATTTTTTAAGATCAAATTAAGAAAAATTAAACATCTGTAGAATTAAAATGCATTAATCAGGTGAAAAAATTCTAGATTTCACCTCTATCTTACTTAAGAAGTAACTTAGATTGATTTTTAGAGTCAATGTTAGAAATTTTCATTTTTAGTTTATCATAATATTCTTGTTTCATTGGATCACCTATGAAATCTGAAATTCTTGGAACAATAAGTAATGTCTTATTTTTATTTTCAATTATTAAAATGCAAAGTTATTTTTATAGTTATTGATTATCTTTATGAATAAAGGAAATATAAATAAGTACAAACAAGATGAGTGATCAAGAATACAATAAATTAATCCACAATGACAATTCTTGTCCCTTCTATACACATTCATTATGCTCAAATAAATGGGCTTCCTATTATTGTGACATGAGACATGTCAATGTACACAATAAATTATATACAAGAATGATTCCATGTTTTGAAAAACCTACATATTATGCATTATTCCTTTTTAAATAGACACCATTGTGAATTATTTAACAATCACTCTATAGGGAGTGTGTTAATGTGACCACCTATAATATAGGTTAAAACCATTATGTACATTTGTGAATTTATGTTGAGATTCATGTTTCTTCATCGGTAGAATAAAAAATGAAATAATCACACATGCCAACAAACATCAAAAATTGTCTCTCGGGCTTGGAAACCTTTACTATGCTTACTCTAAATACCTTAAAATAGTATTTTATGCTTTCTTTTTCAAACCATGACCTCATACTTCACAAAAATAATTAAAACAAAATTTCATAACTCAAACCATTCTCACATGAACTCACAAGCCTCCAAACCCAATCATGATGCCTCAGCATGTCACATAGGATCTTAAGACAAGGTCCATGAGAAGACCACAAATGAATAGCTTAGCCCATTAGCTCATTCTGAGAGTCATGTGTGTGACTCTACATCTTTATATAATGATATAAAATTTTATCTCACAAATTCAAGTCAATACATATCCATATCATCATCACTATCATCATGCCTCTACAAACCATATCCATTCTCAAGAACTAGTCCATCAAATAGACCTATTAGGCACCATACAACTTTGGGACGTTACTACCACTAGAGATACACTCTAAAACTCATTCTCATTCCAAAAAAACTCATGCCATTCTCAAATACTACCACTCATCTTCTCACAATCCTCATCTCACTCACTTAGCCAAGCTTCGTTATTCATGCCTTCACCAATATAAGATGAGGATTCACAAAACAACTTATCCACAAAGGCTTGATTCTTAGGAACTTGGTCAATCAGTGACCTTATCACAAAAGCCGCATAAAAAAATAAAAAATCTCTTACTGAAGATTTATTGTAGAAATACAAAATAACACTACTCATAATCTTGTCACATCTCAATACTATGTCAAGCCTTATGCAGAACTCAAGGACCTATTATACCATGCTTAACCCATCATGATCACTTACCATGCATCTTCACAAGAACACCTTTGGGACATCAATGACACTCAATTACCTTTTATATCAATGACAACATTAATGTCTCAACACAATAATAGGAACATACCTCAATAATCTCCTCCTTTGTCATTGATGGCAAACACTATAACAAGTCATATCATTCTCATCTCCCCAAGCTAGATATTTCTCAAATTGATCTTTCTCCCCATCTAGTCTTTCTCCCCCTTTAAAATTAATGACAAAGGGTCATCCCTAAAAATACTACCATATGATCCTTGGATTTGAAATATGCTTTCTCCCAAACAAGATTAATCTTCCTATGATCAACCAAATAGGAGCCCATCTCATAAAATTACTCAACCATGCTCCCATTAAGCTTATGAATATTGAAAACACTTGAACATCACTCTATTTTCTTGTTATTTGGTAACAATTAAATGATAGACTCCTCCTTTGACAAATCATCTTCCTAGTAATGACAATCATCCTCAACAATAAGAAACTCAACACATAAGAACAAATAGACTAAGAATCATCTTAGAAACATGCTCCTCCTAACACCATTCATACCATTTT
>JARHVA010004661.1:1475000-1482962 GCA_037957365.1 Torreya grandis
TCATTCCCAAAGTGTTTGGAATTTGATTCATATCCATGCTTCATTACTATCCTAAGTCTATTGCATTGAGACTAGATCTATTTGGTGGATTTTTCTCAATGCTTAAGGAAAAAAATATTTTTGTAAATAATCATATTTTTTTATGATTGATTTTAGTGTAGATTGTTTATGTCATTATTTAGTATAATTTTTAGTTAATTTATTATACCATTTTGATGCATTATAATTAGTTACAGGTATTCGGTTAGTTTAATCATCATTTGCCCTTTGTATATATTTTCTTGATCTGTTTCATTAATACATAAATCATTTTGATTCCTTCAATATGGTATCAAAGCATATTTCCTTAGAGCACGCACACACACACACACACACACACACACACACACACACACACACACACACACACACACACACACACACACACACACACACACACACACACACACACACACACACACACACACACACACACACACACAGCAAGGCAGAATTGTTAAAAACTAAGCATATATCTTTGTCATTCCATAAGTGTGGTCAAAATTCATGACCACCGTTAGATTGAAAGAGTTCGTAGAGCCTAGATCATGAAGCTTGATCAATGCACATTAGTAGTGAAATATTAGAAGCCTAGGATGGTGCACCATCATGGGAAAGAGAGGTGATTCATATAGGCAAGCCTAGAGTATAAGGATCATGTGCTGGAAGAAGCCAAATAACCAAATCATGATAAGACCTAGCCAAGTTTGGTAAAACACCTATGGAATGAGTGTAGAAGCAGTGATGGTAGCATCTACAACATTAATCATGTAACATAAAAGGGAAAGCATAGAATCAGCTTAAGCCTATAATGAATCTTGAAGAAACATCATCTAAGGAAACGGTAGCATAAAAATACTCATAGCTACCCACTGAATCTTATTGATGCAAGAAAAAGAAAAGAAGGAAATCTGAAGTGGAGGAAGGCCAATGCAAAGAAGAAAGAAACTTTAAAGATCATACATAGTAGAAATACAAGTAGTTTTTATACTACACCTAGGAGCAAAACCTTGCAAGGTACATCTTTTTAATATATAATTTTGAAGCAATACATACTATTTTGTTAGATTTCTAAAATTTTGTAAAGTATAATATAAAATATAAAATGTCTATACCCAAACTACTATTGTCTGATGCCCAATTCCTCAAAGTGACAAATTTTATCATGTGGAAGATGAAGATGAAAATAATTATTTAGTTCAAATAATAATGGGGCATCATCAATAGTGTGGTGATCCATCTTGCTAGAGTCAATGAGCCCATAAAATATGACATGTCAAATGAAAAAGCCATCATGTTCATCACACATAGTGCCACCAATGAAGATCAAACTCATATTCAGGATGCATCAACATCAAAAGAGGATTGTGACATTATGTTTACCATATATGAGGTGAAGAATTACATGAAGATACTCCATCTCTAGTCAAAGCTTCATACTCTTAGTATGACAGAAGGGAAGAAAGTTGAGGAATTCTTACATCAAGTAGTAGAACTATGAATTGAATTGATTATTCTTTCAAAAATGACCAAGGACAATCTATTGGTTTCAATCACACTAAAAGGTCTACCCTCTCAATTTTACACATTCATCATGACATTTAATATCATAAAGCAAGTAGTGTCTTTGAATTTGTTTCAATAAGAAGAAGCCATTCTGTCTGTGCAAGAAGAGTTCTAGGATACAGCCATGATATACAAGCAATATGGTCTATAATTCTCAAAAATACCACTAAAGAAAACAAAAAAAACAACATAAATATAAAAATACAAAAAGATGGTGTCATATTTTCCCAATCAACATGCATGATATTGATAGCTGTTAGTATAATTCCTTGACACAAGGCTCATCTAGTCAAGAGGGCACATACGGTAGAGATGATTCACATAAATCAAAGAGATATCTTTGATGATGGAAGAAACATGATCATGTAGTGACAAAACATCAATAGGATGATGAATATGTAGAATAAGTACCCAAAATAGGATAATATAATGGTACACAGAAGGACATTGTTCTTGTCTCCCAAACCTCGTCACACATGAGCAAAGTTTTGTTGATCAACTCTAGTGCTAGCAAGAATATGAAAGGATGCAAGGAACTATTTGATTAATTAACAACTCAACCAACTAGAGATCAAGTTTAAAATGTAGATGATAAAGAGTATGTTGTGTAAGGAATTGAAATTGTCACCATTCCTCTCAATACATGAACTTACACTCTCAGAAATGTACTATTTGTCCTTGGATTGAAAACAAATCTCTTATCTGTAAGTCAACTCTTGAATCATAAGGTTAAGGTAGATTCCATGATCAATAATGGCACAAAATCTTATCTCCTCTCATGGTACAATCAGGTTACTTTTAGAGCATTTTTGAAGGATCAATTATTTGCCTTAGATGTAGTTTCATCAAATGTTGTTTCTCTCTTTGCCTTTATGATAGAATCTACAAAATTGTGGCATTATCAATATGGGCACCTTCCTACTACTTCTTTGTACTAGCTAATCTCTAAGGCCATGGTCCATAGAGTTCATTAGTTGTCTCATTCCTTGCCTATATGCCATAGATGCCTTATTGGTAAACAACATAGGGTTTTGTTCATGCTTAGTTCCTCACAGGCAAAGGATCATCTTGGCATAGCACACACCAATCTGTGTTGGACCCTACCTGCTTCTTTCCAAGGATTCAAGTACTTTTAGTTGTTCATTGATTATTTCTCTTGAAAGAGATGGGTGTTCTTTATAATGAAAAGAGTGAAGAATTTATAAATTTTAATGTCTTCTATGAGTTTGTTATCACTCAATCGAGGATGCTTCTTTGACTCCTTTGCTCAGATCAAGTGGGGGAATTCACATCAAAGGAATTCTTGACATTCTTGGAGCAACATGGCATTAAATCACATGAATGCTCCCTATATGCCATAATAAAATGTAATAGTACAATGAAAAAATCAATCATTTATGGAAATGGATCATTTCATGATTTTGATTGTGAAGTTGGATGCACTATTTTGGGAAGAAGTAATACAGATAATTGTATATATTCTCAACAAGGAACCTACAAATATCTTAAATGAAAAGACACTAGAAGATGTATGGAGTCATCATAAACCTTTGATATCCCATCTTAGAGTCTTTATTTTCACATCATTTATGCATGTCCCTATTAAAAAGAGGAAGAAGATCAAATAAAAGACACTCTCTTGCCTTATATTGGGGTATGGTACTACCCTAAAAGCATATTGTGTCATAGATCTTGAGACAAATAAGATATATGAAATTTAACATGTGGTTAGTGACAAATCATCATTTGACTCATCTCCATAGAAGGAGTTATAACATACCACCTCACATTGACTATTCCCATAGCTAGATGATGAGAATTAAGAACCTTCCCACATAGAAGGTGAGTTGTAAGGATAATTGTTCATTGATCTTGGAAATAGGGAAGATAATTCTTCATCAAATTATCAGTAGCATCGACATCTAAAATGGGTAGAGAGTACCACTAGGGACTCATACCTAAAATTTAATATCGGTAATTCATTAGGAGTTTGGACTAAAAAATAGGCAAGATAGGATGTTAATCTCACATTAATGAGTTCAATAGTTGACACCACCGAACTAGAGATAGTTTGAGAGGATTTATGTCAGTCTCAATGGAATAAGGCCATGGATGTTGAATGTGATTCCCTCATCAAAAATGGGATGTGAGAACTTGTCAACCTACCAATATTAAAGAAATATATTAGCTATAAGTGGATTATCAAGACAAAATACAAGGCAAATGGATCCATCAATAAATATAAAACACAAATTATTGCAAAGGGATATACACAAGAAGAAATAATTGACTATAAGGAGACCTTTTCACCCACTACTAAGATCAAGACCATCCGAATTGTTTTCACACTAGAATCACAAAAGGGATGGGAAATTTAGTAGATGGACATGAAAAGTGCATTTTTGAATGGTGATCTCAAAGAAGTGTACATGACCCAGTCAGAAGGCTTAATTAAAAAAATATATCCACATAAGGTATGTCATCTAATTAAGTCACTTTATGGACTTAATAAAGAACTAAGGACATGGTAAATTGAGCTTTATGATCATATATTATAGTATATACTCATTTGTATTGCCTTAGATACTAATTTGTATGTCAAGATGGTAGGCATAGAGATTGTCATTCTAGTTTTGTATATGGACAATCTTGTGATTATAGGACATTCAGATGAACTAATTGAAGAAGAAAATAATGAATTGAATAAAACCTTCAACATGATATATTTGGGGCCACATCATTATTGTCTTGGCTTGGAGATATGACAAAGAAAAATCATATTTTTGTCTCACAAATGAAATATGCCAGGACTCCTTAAGAAATATGGGATGACAGATTGTAAACCAATATAAACTCTAATGGATAAAGGTTTGAAACTATATTGATTTTTGGAGTCACCTTAAGTATATGAAACACACTATAGGTATATTTTTTGGAATCTCATTTACTTGACTTATACCAGACTAGACATATGCTTTGTTATCAGCTATCTTTACATATTCATGCAAGAGGTAAAGAAGTGTCATTGGGTTTTTGTTAAGCATATTTTGAGATATGTCTAAGGTACACTTGATTATGGTCTAGAATACAAGAAGAACTCAAATTTATTCTTGCATGGATATATATACTTGGACTATGTTGGATCTATTGATGACATGAAATCAACCTCATGTATATTTTTCATCTCAGATCTATACCAATTTTGTGGATAAGTAAGAAGAATTTTTTATTTTATCTCTCATATATAGAGGTAGAATACCATGCTACATGAGGATATATGTGCGAGGAAATTTGGTTATGTTTGATTCTATCTGACATAGACAATCTTGAAGATCAGTCACCAATTCCTTTTTGTGATAATCAGGATGTGTTAAAGCTTGTCAAGAATCCAATATTTCATGAGAGGACCAAGAAAATTGAGTTCCAATGTCAATATATTTTTAAAAAAGTGTTGAACCAACACATTCAACTCCTATACTTCCCAACACATTCACAAGTAGAATATATACTCAACAAGTCACTTGGTAAGGTGAAATTTGATCTGTCTTGATGGTACATTTGTAAAAACAATGTAATAAATGGGGGAACGTTAGTGTAGATTAGTTTATTTCATTGTTTAGTATAATGTTTAGCTAATTTGTTATACTATTTTTTTATGTTGTAATGAGTTATAGGGGTTGGTTTAACCATTGTTTGTCCTTTACATATATTTGATTGATCTCTTTGATTAATTAATGATGCCTTAAGGATCTCCTTCACTAGTAGAGAAATTGAAGCTGAGCTAATGAAACTAATACTTCTCTATCCTTGCTCGATGGTGTAGGGGTTGGATCTTGCCTATGGATTTGAGGTGGGTATCTCATGAATATGATGTTGTATCCATGGGTTTAATAGTTCCTACTCTACCCATATGGGAAGGGTTTAATCTTTCCAAAGTGAAGAATGCCCAAGATGGATCAATGATGATATAACCACCTTTGAGGATCCCTCCACATGGTTCAATCCCCCTCCTCAAAAAGATTCATCTCATTTTTGTTCTAGTTTTCAAACTTGTGGCTAGTCTTTACCTTTAATATTTACTGCATTTTTGGTTTTTATTGAAGTTGTTTTGATTATTTCAAGTCATATATACCAAATCACCACTTTTTTATTATAAATCATCAAATATATGTTATAATTTTAAATTTAAAAAAAAAAGGTGATGCATTTCCAATTAAAACATATTAACACACATCATATATGATTTTTTTTCTTAGTAATGTTCTTTTATATAAAATCAATGACCTATTTTCTTATTTCAATATAAGTTATATTAAAAAATGATCTATGACAATATGCAAATGTGGATTATAACTAGTTAGAAAAAAGTTCTTAGTCTTTTCAATGGATTGTAATTAGCTATATTAAAGTTTAGCCTTTTTTGCTTAGATTTATCTCAAAAGTAAACACACAAACACAAACAAAAATCTTCTTAGATCTACTAAAAATGATAATAATAATAATAATAATAATGTAATACATTTAAAATTGTGAAATCTATGAATATATGTATACTCCATTTAAAGAATTTAAATAAAAATATTACATATAATCTATTTAGATCAATTATATATACTTCATTTAAGGATTTAAATTTTATTAAATAAAGTATATATAATTAATCTATATAATTTTAAAATTATATATTAATATTTCTATTTAAATTATATTATATATATAATTGAATATAAATATAAATATTAAACTAAACTATATCTACTCTATTTTAAAAAACATAAATAATAACATTATCATGTAATTAATACAAATCAACTAAAATGCATTTAAATCTTAACTTCAAGTGCCATATCATAGAATAGACATTTATGGCAATAATAGAGTAAAAGTTCCTTGAAAAAATATACAACATTATAACATGTTGATTTCTATTTTCAATGGCAGTTTGACATATAGTGAAAAAACATTTAAGAACATATTTATCTATGAAAAATATAATGTCATTCATTTACAATTACCTACGGTCTGGTAGAAAACATGAATTGGTAGTCTTTCTTCATGAAATTTAAAGCTGCTCAAAAAAGTAGTCTATGAAATGAATCTAGACCATTATCATACCAATTATTTGTCTCAATTTAAGTGATGCAAGGAATTTGAAGAAAATAAGTAAATCTAGTTTAGATGCAATTTTGAGCTTATACATTGATATTGAAAAACTATCGATCGCTTATTATGTAGACAAAATTAGGGTAGATCATAACATATCCTTTTTTGGACTAGACACCAAAATAGGAAATGTGAAACTTCTCCAGCTACAATCATCATCCCATTTATCTAATTTCATCTTTGATTTGTATAATACCTTAATGCTTATTTCTTTTTTTGTAATTCAATTTGTGGCTGTGCCTAGAATTCATAGGATATTGTAGGTGTTTGTTTCAAATGGAATGCACAACATTGAGTTGATTTTGAGTGGTTACCTTTTGATGATTATGTTTACATTGAAAATCAATTAGATCAAAACTATAAAAAGGAATAGTGGTAAATACAAAGTAAACCATTGCCCCTCTTCTATCAGCTTCCATTTTGCACAAATTATATTTTCTCAGAAAGCCTCCAAAACTATGAAGCACTTCAACATTTGGAAATGACTTCATTATCCTTAGATCAAATATAGGCTCCCCAAAATAAGATCAAAGGAACATAAAAAAACATACAAATGTAATGCAACCTTCTTTAGGATATAAAATTAAAAAACACAACAAAACATAATAATGTATTACCGGATAATTCCTCCCCCTATTAATTTATATCTTCATAGAATATGAGAGTGTAAAAATTAAATTTAGGTCAATAGGAACCATTATGGGTGCTTATAAATCTATTCTATGAGTTGATTATATTTAGGGAAACTGGAAGCTTTATGGTATTGCCCAAAATTGTAAAAAAATATTGGATATGGTTTATGTGTTGAGTAGGCTCACGTGAGATTTTTTGTTTTCCCACATAATTTTTAATGATAATTTATTTCAATTTGATGTTTTATTAAAAAAAAATATAACTATCCATTTCCATTTGTCATGTTTTAAACATGTTTCATGTTAGTGTAGGCATTTTCCCACCTAGTGGTTTTACCTACAATCTTTTTAGCTTACTTAGCTTAGTTAATTAAGTCATTAGGAGTCATTTAACTTTAAGTGGGTTATAATTGTGAGTTAGGGTTTTTAATTTTTGGTGACCTAATCTCAACCCATATGTACTTTCTTTTTTTCCTAAAATTGCTAATACAAATAGTTCCATTATGGAATTTTCTTGTTTTTAGAGCTCTCATTTTGCCTCTATGGAAATTTGACAATCATT
>JARHVA010004662.1:0-112500 GCA_037957365.1 Torreya grandis
CATTCATGTTATGATCAGCCTTGTGGGCTAAATATTTCCATCGTTTGATAAAATCATGAGCTGAGTATGTGGGGAGACTGCTTAACATTGATAAAATGACTAAGGCATTTTTTGGGAAGATCACTGTGTTGAAACTTCTTAAGTAAAGGATTGATTAAATCTTATATTTGCCATATGGAATGTTAGGGAAGTTGATTGCACCATTCCAACACATCACTGATTAAAGTTTTAACTAAAAGTTTAGTTGTGGTGAAAGTATTATTTTGGATCCACTCCTTATAAAGATTACCAAATGCCTTAATAAAAGATGTAAGGTCTTTAGTCCCATCATATTTAATAGTTAGAGATATGTTACCAATATCAATAGAAATAATGAAAGGAGATAAAGGCTCATTTTTTATGTGTTAGAGCATCTTATTGTTCATGAGAGGTTGGGGATTGATATTCCTCATAACATCTCTAATAGGTGGAGGAATATTTTTTTTTATCATTTTGTGGGAGAAGAATAAGAGGTTGAATAGCCATGTTGATCAAATGATGTTTTAGTTTATCATTTTTTAGGTGTTAGATGTTACATTATGTTCATTTATTGCACTATCTGTGAAAGAATTTGAGAGGTATCAAATGGTGGATTGGTGTTTGTAGGAGGACTCCCCGAGTTGGTACTAGGGGGAGGTTTATTAGGTGGTGGATTACCTATGGGGTTATTGGATATACTTGTGTTAATTACCCCCACATTATTGTGAGATGATTAAAGATGGGAATTGTCTTGATAGGTATGAAAAGGAGCTAATCTACCAATCTCATCTTGTGGCATGATTTGAACCATGCTGTAATCTAAAGATGAGGGAGGAGAATTAGTAATCCAAGAGTGAGTATTCTCTTAGGAGGTAAAGACAGTTTGAAAGGAGCACCCCATATAATGTCTAAATGGATTTAGGTTGTACAAGAATATTTTGATAGGGGATTTCATGATTCTTAATGAAAGAATCTAATATTAGGAAAGAAGAATAAAAACCAAGGATAGAGTCGGCTAGACAAATAATATATTCGGATAATAAGTAGAGAATCAACTGGGTTGATAGAGTACTTCTTAGACATAGGCTAAATAAAATATACAGTTGTATGGGTTGATAATGTACTACTAAATAGGGGATAAAAATAGACAAATAATACATAGTCTTGCAAGTTGACTATGCATTGCTAAATAGAGAACTGAAAAGGGAGATGAGGATATGTAGCTGTACAAATCAACTATGTATTACTAAACAAGAAGGATAATTAGTATGTAAGAGATTATAGTGACCAAGATGGAAATGTTCTTAAACAATGGAAATTTTTGAAAGATAATTTAAGGTAAAATGAAAGCACGCACACAAATAATTGGATCAATATGAATGATCTAATTGGAACACACATCAGAAACCTTATACCAACACTGGCCAATGTAAAGTTTTGTGATAAAAAATACAATGATCAAAGAGAAAACAACACTAAAAAGTAAATGCTAACTAGTTGGTCATCAAAAGTGTTATTATATTATAATAAAGTTTGATTTTAATGTGATAGGAAAGTTGGCTGAAAAATAAGGAACTAGAAAGCAATCTAAGGTTGGTTTCAGGATGTTTGGGCTGAAAGGGGTATGTATTGGTGATAGTACTATCTTGGTATTGGGGCCTACCCCCTCTCTTCATAATCCCATAATGATAAGGGTGTTGGGTTATTCTAAAATATATACCATTAACCATGTATTTTATACTTGTCTATAAAACCAAGTTAGCTTCCCCCTTGGTAATGAAATCCAAGTAGTAGGACTTGGGAAGACAAATTTTTATTGTTTTTTCAATGTAAAGTGATTTGGGAGTGTGTGAAAAAGAGTAAAATTATGTAACTAAAACAATAATTTTAAAAACCACCTATTTAATCTATGTGAGTTACTATAAGCATGCAAATAATTGAAAAAGAAAGGTGAATTAACTAATAGCAAATAGATGTTAATCCTCAATTAATAAGAGTACAAAGTTGGTTCAGGTGACACTTTATGAAAAAATATAGAACAAAGTTTATTGGGTCATTGTTGTTCTATAGAAGCAAGGTCCTTTTATAGATCTAGATTGCACCCTAGTTGGAGGTAGGAGTGTTCAGGTCCAACTTCTAAATCTAGCTCAACATGGGACTGATCCCAGGCTATGAGTATCTTATAATGAGGTTAGACCTCTAGGATTGTTAATGAGTATATCTCCTTTGATGCATCATTTTAGCTTGTTCCCATTACTAAAACCTACTAATGACCAAGGGAGAGAGAGAGAGAGAGAGAGAGAGAGAGAGAGAGAGAGAGAGGAGAGAGAGAGATGAGAGAGAGAGAGAGAGAGAGAGAGAGAGAGAGAGATGAGAGAGAGAGAGAGAGAGAGAGAGAGAGAGAGAGAGAGAGAGAGAGAGAGAGAGAGATGAGAGAGAGAGAGAGAGAGAGAAGAGGAGAGAGAGAGAGAGAGAGAGAGAGAGAGAGAGAGAGAGAGAGAAACCTAATCTAACAGTAGTAATACACCAAAATTATGGGTTGATCCACCCTACTTGACTCTTTCAACACTAATGAAATAAGCACAAAACTAGATCTAAGATTCCAAATGTCTATATGATACATCAATGTTTCATGAAGAGGTTCACCAAATGATCTAGGCCAAGGGGAAATGGAGAGGTCTAGAGTAAGGTACTAACTAGTCCACAATATCCACATGTGGGATTCAATCAACAGATGTAGAACACTAAACATGACCTATATATAAAAATAAAAATAGTAAACTATGTGAGATCATAATTTGACAAGGGAGAAACCTTTACCACATATGCAAATTTGACATGTACACACTATACTAGAAAAAATGAAATCTAAAATAGTCTTGTATTCATCTTCAAGATGTTACAAGCTCCATCTTGGTAGAGTTTGGTCATGCTAAAGAGAGGGAGTAGAGAAAATATAGAGAGGATCCATTTTTTAGCTCAAAAGCCTCTATATATGGAAAAAAAGAGAAAGAGAGATAGGAAGAATGCCTTAGAGAGTGGAGGAAAAGTCCTCAAGATCAAGAAGTGAGGTGGCAACACTTGATTCCTTTTATATTTATGTACTTTGATCAACAATAGATCTCCTTTCATCCCATTAGTCTATGATTTCCTCTCATTAGTGAGAGTATCCTACTAGAGACAAGGGTTTATTCTATGATAACTAAGTTTGTTTGAGTAGAATCAATGCCTTTAAGTACTTTTTCTATTATCAATTCACAACCTTGGGACCCTAATCCCACTTGACATGATTATAAGGATCAAATCCTTGAATCTTGATACTAAAAATCATGTCATGCCTTGAGCGGTAGAGTACCTTCTTTGTTGATGATGGACACCCTTGAATTTATCACATATTCATTCCATTTCCATTTTTGGATCATAGGTCCCACCTATAGATGGAAAACCAATCTAAGGTCATTCGTTTTCCCACAGTTGTTCATAATAATGTAGACCTATAGACCATAAGCTCTTTTGGATTCCCATTAGGTCTAAAAATACCTGAGTCTTATGCAGGAGTTGAGAGCTCACCATACCTAGGTCCATTATAAATGACAAACATAGTCACAAGAATGAACCCTGAAGCCATAAAAAGTTGAACTAGAAGCCCATATTAAGCTCCAATGGTAATACTTTATGTTCATTATACTTGAATTTTATCATATTGACCTAATTCATGGCATTGAAAAAGCTTTAATGGCATCAGGATGACCCTAAAAAACCCTATTACCCTTGGTCAAAAATGGCTTGTCAACCTCTATCAAAAACCTTGGGCTCATCTTTGTTCTAATTAGTCATCAAAAGATAACTCAACTCATTAACCATTGACCAACCTCACACCATTGATCCTACTTAGTATGAATTCCCATTTATCATTGATCCTCTTCTAGTTAAATGTGCTATAGACACTTGTCATGCACGTATTTGCTCTTAAGATTCACTGACCCCATTGACCTTTGTTTGTTGTTAGATCTGAATATACAATCAAATTCAAACCACTAGATCAACTAGGACCCACTATTTGAAATCTAATGACTACTTCATGATCTTAACATTTACATCCTCACTCCATCAAATGATGTTTTGTAATCATCATTGACATTCATGCGACTATCAAATTTAAGCTCAAAAAGATTTGTTTTGCTTTGTCTAAAACTTGATGTCTATATGAAAATATAATTTGACATCCTTATGGATGTATTTTACATCCCTAAAAACATAAAATTTAGGCTTGTATATATTTTTATGGTGTCTTTAACTTGACATTAGTGCAAAGGTTTTATGATTTTTGACCAACTTTGAAGGCTTGGATCTTGAAGTGCTAGAATCATGAAGGTACCAAATTTTTAGATGTTTCTGAGGAAAAAAGGAATGAACCCATTTGATCAATTTGTCTTGGGATCCTTTTAAGTGAAGATATTAAATGCATAAGTTTTCTGGTCCATTTGATCCGACATGATGTCTTGGCTCAAAAATGGCTAAGTATGGAAACTTAGCGAATCTTACCTGAGGAGCCCACTTTGAACATGCATAACTTTTGTTTTTACTTTAGTAGATGACCTAAAACTTATCCCATAACAACTAGGGACTAAGATACATAAACCCATATGATAAAATTTTCCTAATACTACCACACATACAATATATGGACTCGTAATATGCTCACTTGGCTCTATTTGAGCTTCTTCAAAAAATGGCTAAGTATGAAAACTTAGCAGATTTTGCTTTAGAGGCCAACTTTGGGTCTTCATATATTTTGAGGTGATTTGATGGATGACCTAAAATTTGGTTCATATGTTCTTGGGACTAATGTGAATAGTGTTAGGGTGTGGAGCTAAAGGCTTCAACCTTTTGCAAACTAGGAACAAGGTTGCTGAGATCCAGGAGGACCGGCGTCGGCAGCATGACCGATGTCAGTCGAGACCAGTGTAGAAGGCCACCGGCGATGGCAGGGAGTCGGCTGACGTCGGCAGAACCAGACAAGCAGGGACCGACGTCGGTCGCCTGTGTGTTCCTGAAGTGTTCGTTACATGGACAATTAGTTAAGTGAACGATGAGTTTGCATGTTTAGACCAGTTAGAGTCTCGAGCTGCGTGGATACTCATTCCAAATTAAGAGTCTAAGTTAGTGTTTGAGTTAGGGATCTATTTATAGACCCATTGGCATGTATTTTATTATGCATTGTAAGAGAAGGCAAGAAATTTCCTTCTGTTGTAAGGTCATTTGAGTTGCAGGTTGTTGCAAGCTCATTGGAGATCTACATGTGAGTATGGTCTGTTGAATTGCAGGTTGCAGGTTCATGGGAGATCAAATTGAAGTGCTATAGAGTGCTTGATGTACTGGCAGGGTTATTACTGACCGGTTGGAGAGGTGAACACCAATTTTGTTTGGGAGTTGGTTTTTGGGACCATTTTTTGTGTAGGAGAGTGTGTGTGTGAGAAGAATTACTGTACACTTGAGGTGTGGCAATCCTCTATAAGGTGAAAGAGTGTGGCAACTCTTTGTTGTATTCTTTTCTGTTAGTGTTAATACAAGATAGTGTATTGTCTCTCATATTCTGTGCTATTGGTGAATTCTAGTTACTTGTGTTTCTGGTTATTTCTGCATATTTAATTGCTTATATATTTGGTAATCATAGTCTGCTCTTTCTGAGGAGCAAGATCCTAACAGGGGGAATCAGAACAGGTGTATTGTTCTTGGATTTCTCCCAACAAGTGGTATCAGAGCCTTAGTTGTAGGTTCTTAAGCTTGATACCAATAAGTGGTATCAGAGCTTTAGGTTGGGATACTAACAGATTGGTTTAGATCTGGTTAGTGTGTTTTGATTACAGGTTACTCACAGGGTTTTTGTTTGAGTGGGAGTTGAGCAATGGCAGAAGACAGTAAGCTACGAATGGACAAGTTTAATGGCAAGAACTACCAATTATGGAGGATGCAGATTGAGGACTATCTGTATCAGAAAGATTTGTACTTACCGTTGGGTGGGTTGGTTGCAAACCCCAAAATATGAAAGATGAAGAATGGGAGGTTCTTGATCGGAAGACTCTGGGATCTATAAGATTGAGTCTTGCATCATCTGTGATTTCTAGCTTATCACAGTGTAAGACAACGGTGGAGTTGATGGAATCTTTGGCAAATTTGTATGAAAAACCCTCAGCTTCAAATAAGGTATTTCTTATGAAGCATTTATTTAATTTGCAAATGTTGGAAGGTGGATCTGTTCATAGCCATCTTAGTGATTTCCATGGTTTAGTAAACCAGTTAAGTTCAGTCAATATTGCATTTGATGATGAAATTAGAGCTCTCTTAATCTTGTGTTCATTACCTGAAAGTTGGGAAGGTTTGGTAATGGCAGTTTCTAACACTGTGTCTGCTTCAAAAGTCTTAAAAGTGGATGATGTTGTGGGTGTGATCTTGAATGAGGAGATACGCAGGAAAAGCACAGGTGAGTCATCTGGAGATGCTTTGAGTGTTGAAGGCAGAGGAAGGCAAAGAGAGAAGATAGAGCGTGGGAGATCAAGGTCGAAGATAGGCAGTAGATCCAAGTCCAGGTATGGCAGAATAACCTGCTAGAAATGTGGAAAGAGAGGGCACGTAAAGAGAGATTGCAGATCAGGTGAAGATCATCATGAAGGACATGGAGAAGATGCAGATGTTGCAGATTACATTGCACAGGATGCTCTGGTATGTTCTTTGGATAAAGTAGAATCTTGGGTTTTAGATTCTGGTGCCTCTTTTCATGCATCCCCACATAGGGAATTTTTCCATGAGTATGTCCAGGGAGACTTTGGAGAAATTTGTGTAGGGGATGGTAGGCCTTGTCAGATTGTTGGCAAAGGGAAAGTGGAGCTGAAATTGCAGACAGGTGACACATGGGTGTTAAAGGAGGTCATGCACGTCCCAGTTCTTGAGCGGAATCTGATTTCTGTAAGAAGTTTGGGTGATGAGGGTTGCACAGTAACTCTCACAGTGGACTCTTGGAATGTTACCAAGGGTACACTTATTGTAGCTAGAGGTAAGAAAGTAGGTTCGCTTTATCTATCTACTTGTATTACTGATTCTCTTTCTGGGTTATCTACTTCAGCTGTAGATTTGAAGCTGTGGCTTAATAGGCTTGGCCACATGAATAAGAAAGAGATGCATGTTCTTGAGTCAAAGGGTATGCTTCCAGATTTGGAAGGCATGGATCGTGATTTCTGTATGCAGAAGAAGAAGGTGACGTTTCTTGAGGAATCCGATGTTAGTGACAAGAACAGGAAAGCCTTGGTGTTTAAGGAGAAGGTGATAGACAGAGTTCAGCACAAGGTGCAGGGGAATTCTGAGCAGAGCAAGGGTGATTTGGACAAGGGTTTGATCCAAAAGGAGCTCTCGAGAAAAAGTCAGGTCTCACTAGAAAAACACAGAGACCGACGTCGGCAAGAAAACCGACGTCGGTGTCCAGATAGGGACCGACGTTGGCTATGTGCAGCCCGACGTCGGTGAATCAGGGCAGAAGATCGACCGGCGTCGGCCAGGGGAAACCGACGTCGGCAAGGGGGCAGTCGCAGGAAACTGACATCGGTCGGCTGCAGACTGAGATGTGACCGGCATCGGTCACTGAGACAAATTTGGGTGGACAGCAAGCTGTCATGGAGTCTCAAACACCCATATGGAGGATCGAAGGTGTAAGTAAGTTCTTAAATTCGTCATTTGCCTTCTTTACACTACTTGTTGCTCACTGATGGTATAGAACCAGGAAGTTGTTAAAGAAGTAGAACAGGTAGATCCAGGAAACAGTGGGAGCTTGGCATGGATGAGGATGTGATTCCTTGGAGGAGAACCAAACAGGTGTTTTGGGTAGAGTTGCTAGCTGGAAGTAAGCACTGAGAGACGAATGGATGTTCAGGATGAAGAAGAGTGGAAATGGATACGTGAGATGGAAGATCAGGGTATTTGATCTTGTTTGAGCTGCAGGGCAATGAGGTTTGATCATTGTGTTTCTCTTTACCAGGTTTAAATGATATTAGCTACATTATCCTATTTCTGTATGATGTGCTTGTTGCAGGGTTACATATACAGGTATTGCTGAACTATGGGTAAAGCTAGTTTAGGTGGATGTCATGGAGAATCTGGGAGCAGCAAGATTCTTTGGCATGAGTGTGTTCTAGAGACATGGAAGGTCATGTGTTGACTTTGTTTCAGGATGATTGTGTGAAACCGGTTTGCACGCCGATGGTTAGACAGTTCACAAAATAGGTGTCTTGATTCACATAATGAGGTTGAGTACATGAGTACTAAACCTGAGTTTTCCCAAGCAGTGGGAGTTGTCACAAGTTTGGAGTCAATCCGGGAGATAAGTACTGAAGGGCAGTTCAGTGGGACCAGCATCAGGTGCACATTCTATGCAGGGTCAAGTTCTTTTCTACATGGTTGTAGATGCGGATGTGGCAGGTAATTTGGATGACAGGTTTTGCACTATAGTTTTTTTTTAGTGGTTGGTCTTCAAGAGTAATCTTGAGGAGGAATACGGAGCCAAGGGAACAAACTAGACTATGTACAGGTACAGGTACAAGTTGCAGCATTTTATCTCCAAGTGGGAGATTGTTAGGGTGTGGAGTTAAAGGCTTCAACCTTTTGCAAACTAGGAACAAGGTTGCTGAGATCCAAGAGGACCGGCGTCGGCAGCATGACCGACGTCGGTCGAGACTAGTGCAAAAGGCCACCGGCGACGATAGGGAGTCAGCCGACGTCGGCAGAACCAGACAAGCAGGGACCGACGTCGGTCACCTGTGTGTTCCTGAAGTGTTCGTTACATGGACAATTAGTTAAGTGAATGATGAGTTTGCATGTTTAGACCAATTAGAGTCTCGAGCTGCGTGGATAATCATTCCATATTAAGAGTCTAAGTTAGTGTTTGAGTTAGGGATCTATTTATAGACCCATTGGCATGTATTGTATTATGCATTGTAAGAGAAGGCAAGAAAGTTCCTTCTGTTGTAAGGTCATTTGAGTTTCAGGTTGTTGCAAGCTCATTAGAGATCTACATGTGAGTATGGTCTATTGAATTGCAGGTTGCAGGTTCATGGGAGATCAACTTGAAGTGCTATAGAGTGCTTGATGTACTGACAGGGTTATTACTGACCGGTTGGAGAGGTGAACACCAATTCTATTTGTGAGTTGGTTGTTGGGACCATTTTTTGTGTAGGAGAGTGTGTGTGTGAGAAGAATTACTGTACACTTGAGGTGTGGCAATCCTCTGTAAGGTGAAAGAGTGTGGCGACTCTTTGTTGTATTCTTTTCTGTTAGTGTTAATACAAGATAGTGTATTGTCTCTCATATTCTGTGCTATTGGTGAATTCTAGTTACTTGTGTTTTTGGTTATTTCCGCATATTCAATTGCTTATATATTTGGTAATCATAGTCTGCTCTTTTTGAGGAGCAAGATCCTAACAGGGGGAATCAGAACAGGTGTATTGTTCTTGGATTTCTCCCAACAAGTGGTATCAGAGCCTTGGTTGTAGGTTCTTAAGATTGATACCAATAAGTGGTATCAGAGATTTAGGTTGGGATACTAACAGATTGGTTTAGATCTGGTTAGTGTGTTTTGATTACAGGTTACTCATAGGGTTTCTGTTTGAGTGGGAGTTGAGCAATGGTAGAAGACAGTAAGCTACGAATGGACAAGTTTAATGGCAAGAAGACTATAAAATTTGGGTCTTGACTAAGATACATAAACCCATATGATAAATTTTTCCTAATACTACCACACATACAATATATGGACTCGTAATATGCTCACTTGGCTCTGTTTGAGCTTCTTCAAAAATGGCTAAGTATGAAAACTTAGCAGATTTTGCTTTAGAGGCCAACTTTGGGTCTTCATATATTTTGAGGTGATTTGATGGATGACCTAAAATTTGGTTCATATGTTCTTGGGACTAATGTGAATAGACACATATGACCAATTATTCTTGAATCATCTACACGTGTGAGATATGACATCATCAAAGTTCCTACTCATAATTTATGCTACTAGACTCAAGATGTCTAGATGAACATAATGAAGAACTAGATGAAAACCATGCACTTATATACTCATTCCAAACACTCTTGACACCCCATAGGGTCTCTATAACCTATCCATATACTCATCCATTAGCAAATTGATCTATATGGGTACAATCTTGGTATGTGGGCTAAAAATTAGCCAACATCTTTGGTGACTCATAGGGGTTGCATGTATGTCTATGCAAAAGAACCTAAACCATGTGCCTAGTTCAATAACTTGGGCATGGACTCTCTTCTCTAGATCCAACATATTGATTTCCAATTTTTCTCTAACCTCTTTTGAAATAAAGTACAAAGACCAAAAGGATAACAAAACAAGATAAAGTGCTCGATGCACTAATTAAAAGGAAACTAACCTGCTGAACAAAATAGGGACAACAAAGAAATGTGCCAAAAAATACACTTAGAGTAATTTGAACAAAACTATCCTAATATATATAGCTTAAAACTATATGTACCTTTCCTCCTAGGTCAAAAGGAAATTTTGACAACTTTCTTACATCATGAGATGAGGGTTTGAATATAACATGTAACTCCTTGACCCTTTGTCTTGATGCATGCTTATTCTTTGTTACAATTGTCAAATTCTTTAGCATGATGCTTAATGATAACCAAGTAGTTCCAAATATGTTAGCCATGTGTATCTAGATATTTTCAAATTTATCATATGGTTCCTTAACTATAAATTCTAATGGTGGTTAAAAAAGGCATACCCCCTTATTTTCCATGGTGTCCTTAATAAGACCGAGCTTTTCTTTTAATTTAATTTCTTTAGGCTCATGAAGGAGCTCTACATATTTTTCTGAACCTTGGTCATTATCCTCCATGGGAAATTATCTATCCACCTTCTCAAGCACTTGATCCTCAACTTGACCATGATCTTCAAGCTCCTGAAAGAGCTTCATTTGTAGTTTCCAATCATCTTTGTCCTCCTTGTCATCTAAAATCACCACTTCTTTAACCTTCTCTTGATTCATGAGGTCATCAAACTAGTTTTCTTCATGCTCTAAACCATTAATGGAATCTTCAAACAAACCCACCTATTGTACTATTTCATCATCCAAATCTACCATCTTAAAATCACCAATCTCACTCATGAAATCATGGTACAATTATTGCCAATGGTCTTCTTCTTTAGGAATGCTCTTGCCTTAGAAATGGTTTTGTGTGAGTTTTCCTCATGGCTACTTTCCAAAGAAAGATGATCCTATATTTTATCTATATCAGCTACCATAAGGTCTTGATAATTTTTTTGATCTTGGACAGCTAATATTTGATTAATAGGTTCTTGAGAAGTAACTTCTTAATGCACATTTGAGACTTCTTCCTGTTGGATCTCATCTCCAACTTTCAATTGTCCTTACATCTCATCCTCTTTAACATTATGAAAGATAGATATGATATCTCTTTCTTAGTGGAGTCCCAATACTGATCTCCTCTTCTGACTCTAACAATCCATTAGTATCAGTTATGAGTTTAACATGGAGTTCACCACTTACCTCTTGAAGGAGTGGCATATGATATTCCTAGGATGAATTCAAAAAGTATGAGACATATGGAACACCTCTTTGGTCTAACTATTTGACTTTGATAATCATGCCTTCCTCCTTTTGCATGCTAATCTGGATGTATTTCTAAGATGGAAATGACCTATATTCTTGAGGATTGAGGGGTGGGGGTTGAATGACCTTGGATTTGCTTGACTGCATCAATTGGTTCCAAGATGGGAAAGATGGAGGTTCTAATTTTCCCTTTTATTTTTGGTTCTCCTCCTCTTTCCTTGTCCTCAACTCCAAATCTTTGATCTGCTTATCAATATTCTCTTAGAATATCTTCTCTGTAAGGTGGTTAGTAGATTCATGAAGATAAGGAACACAAGAAGGTTCTTGAGGAGGTATGAGAGATGTTTGTATAGGTTTCGATCCTCCTTTATTTTGGGTCTTCAAATCCATATTTTATTTACTTTTCCATCCCCATTATTTTACCACTTGGTTTTATCTTGGAACCTTGAAGGAC
This sequence comes from Torreya grandis, assembly GCA_037957365.1. NCBI lineage: Eukaryota > Viridiplantae > Streptophyta > Pinopsida > Cupressales > Taxaceae > Torreya > Torreya grandis. Next base: position 12,121 of record JARHVA010004662.1, read on the forward strand.
TTCATAAGGGGTTTTTTAGGAAGGATGGAATATTGAGCATTAATACCAGGTTATTACACAACAATCTCCTTCTCTATTTGATAGCTCTCTTGGATAGATCTCCAAGAAGGAAAGGTCTGAAGAACATATGAAGAACTTGGGACATTCAAAGGGCTACTTGGAATGGTCTCTTAGGGAGGAATAGTCTCTTAGGTATATATAGGCACATAAGGTTGGTGAGGTTGGACCTACTGTTCCTCAAGGCCTTTTATCTTGTCCTCAATTTTTTGAATGTAACCACCTACATCCATCATCTCATATATGAGATTGTTCTAGTTTCCTCTCTTAATAGGTGCCCATCTTTCTTTTAATAACTACAATGACTCTTACATGATGGACCTAGTGAGGAGGGACATCTTATCCATAATACTTTTATGAGCATAGCTCTAGTTCATGCTTGTCAAGGATTATTAAAGTCTACTTAAGTAATAGTATAGATGGTTCATGATAGGGTTGATGAGGAGTAGTATTATGATGGGCTTGTTGTTCATATAGAGGAATAGGGAAATATTCTGGCATATATGACTGAAATAGGTCCTCATATTGCTGATGAGGATCATGATGAAGGTAAGAGCTATTCCCTTAATAATAAGGATCATGAGAAACTTACCAAGGTTCCTCATAGTTTTGACATAAATCATGGTAGGGATGATTAGACTCATATAGATCATGAAGATCATATTGGGGTTGCTGATAAAGAGGTAGATAATAAGAATATTCATCATAGCTCTTCATATTGACCTCATATATCAAAAGAGATGTAAAACTTGATTACAAACTTCATTGAGACATACTTAGACTACTCATAACTAGAACATTGATTTAGAGTCACCATTGGTGTTAATGTGCTTTCTTCCAAAAGTTGATCAGAGGAAAGACACACCGAGATCTTTCCATTCTTTTAGACCTTGTCCCATCGAGTGTGCCAGAACTATTAGAGATCTGGATTGCACCCTAGCTAGAGTTAGGAGTGTTTAGGTCCTACTTCTAAATATAGCTTAACATGGGATTGACCCCAAGCTATGGGTATCCTATAATGGGGTTAGACCTCTAGGATTTTTAATGAGGCTAGCTCATCTGATGCATCATTTTAACCCATTCCCACTACTAAAACCTACTAATAACCAAAGAAAAGGGAGGGAGGGAGAGAGAGAGAGAGAGAGAGAGAGAGAGAGAGAGAGAGAGAGAGAGAGAGAGAGAGAGAGAGAGAGAGAGAGAGAGAGAGAGAGAGAGAGAGAGAGAGAGAGAGAGAGAGAGAGAGAGAGAGAGAGAGAAACATGAAAGGGAAACATAAGCTAATAGTAGTGATGCACTTAAATTATGGGTTGATCCACCCTGCTTGACTCTTTAAACACTAATGAAATAATCAAAATATTAGATCTAGGATTCCAAATGTCTATCATACATCAGTGTTTCATGAAGATGTTCACCAAATGATCTAAGTTGAGGGAAATTATGGAGAGGTATAGAGAAAGGCACTAATAAGTAATGGTATCCACATGCAAGATTCAATTAAGAGATGTAGAACACTAAACATGACCTGTATAATAAGATGAACTAGTAACTAGGTGATATCATAATTTGATAAGGGAGAAACCTCTAACACATATGCAAATCTAACATGTACACACTATACTAGAATAATTAAATATAAAACAATCTTGTATTCATCTTAAAGAGGTTACAAGCTCTATCTTGGTAGAGTTTGGTCATGCCCAAGAGGAGTACAAAAATTACATAGAAGATCAATTGTTTGGCTCAAAAGCCTCTATATATAGCAAAAAAAGAAAAAAAGAGATAGGAAAAATGCCTTAGAGAGTGGAGGAAAGTCCTCAAGATTAAGAAGTGAGGTGGTAGCACTTGATTGATTTTCTATTTACATGCCTTGATCAATAATGGATCTCCTTTCATCCCACTAGTCTTCAAGATCCTCTCATTGGCTAAGAGTTTCCTACTAGAGACAAGGGTTTGTTCTATGATGACAGTCTATTTGAGTAGAATCAATGCCATTAACTACTTTTGTCATTATCAATTACCCACCTTAGGACCCTAAACCCACTTGATGTGCTTATGAGGATAAAATCCTCAAATACTAATACTAATAGTCATGTCATGCCTTGAGTGGTAGAGTACCTGCTTTGTTGATGATGGGAACCCTTACATTTATCACATATTAATTCCATTTCCATATTTGGATCATAAGTCCCACTTATAGATGGAAAACCAATCTAAGGTCATTGGTTTTCCCATAATTGTCCATATTAATGCAGACCTATAGACCATAACCTCTTTTTGACTCCCATTATGTCTAAAAAGACCTATCAGTCTTTGTAGGATCCAAGAGCTCACCATTCCCAGGTCCTTTAGAAATGGAAAACATAGTCACAATAATGAACCCTAAAAGCCATAAAAAGTCAAACCAGATACCAATATTAAGCTGCAATGGTAGTCCTTTATATTCCTTATACCTGACTGCATTATATTAACCATTTCACAACATTTGAACAAGCTTTAATGGCATCAAGATGACCTTGAAAAACACTATTGCTAGAGACCTAGATTGTACCCTAGTTAGAGGTAGGAGTGTTCAGGTCTTACTTCTAAATATCGCTCAACATGGGACCAAGCCTAGGCTATGGGTATCTTATAATGGGGTCAAACCTCTAAGATTTTAAATGAGGCTAGCTCCTCTAATGTATCATTTTAGACCATTTTCACTACTAAAACCTACTAATGACTAAGGAAAAGGAAGAGAGAGAGAAAGAGAGAAAAATGAAAAGTAAACCTAAGATAACAATGGTGATGCACTTAAATTATGGGTTGATCCACCTTGTTTTGACTCTTTAAACGCTAATGAAATAAGCACAAAACTAGATCTAGGATTCTAAAAGTCTATCATACATTAGTATTTCATGAGAAGGTTCACCCAATGATCTAGGCTAAGGGAAATGATGGAGAGGTCTAGATGAAGGCACCAATCAGTCATAGTATCCATATTCTAGCTTCAATCAAGAGATGTAGAACACTAAACATGACCTACATAACAAGATGAACTAGTAACTAGGTGAGATCATAATTTGACAAGGGAGAAACCTCTACCACATATGTAAATATGACATGCACATACTATATTAGAAGAATGAAATATAAAATAATCTTGTATTCATCTTCAAGAGGTTACAAGCTCCATTTTGTTATAGTTTGGTCATGCCCAAAAGAGGGAGTAGATAAAATACATAAAGGATCCATTTTTTGGCTAAAAAGCCTCTATATATAGCATAAAAAGAGAAAGAGAGATGAGAACAATGCCTTAGAGAGTGGAGGAAAGTCCTTGAGATCAATAAGTAAGGTGGAAACACTTGATTGCTTTCTATTTGCATGCTTTGTTCAACAATAGATCTCCTTTCATCCCACTAGTCTCTGAGCTCCTCTCATTCGTTGAGTGTCCTACTAGAGACAAGGGTTTATTTTATGATGACTAAGTCTATTTGAGAAGAATCAATGCTCTTAACTACTTCTTCCATTATCAATTCACCACCTTGGGACTATAAGCCCACTTGACATGTTTAAGAGGATCAAATCCTCAAATATTGATACTGACTATCATGCCATGCCTTGAGTGATGGAGTACCTACTTTGCTGATGAGGGGCACCCTTGCATTTATCACATATTCATTCCATTTCCATATTTGGATCATAGGTCCCACCTATAGATGGAAAACCAATCTAAGGTCATTGGTTTTCCCATAGGTGTCCATATTAATGTAGACCTATAGACCAAAACTTCTTTTGGACTCCCATTAGGTCTAAAAAGACCCATCAATATTTTTAGGAGTTGAGAGCTCACCATACCCAGGTCCTTCTTTAGAAATGGTGAAGATAGTCATAAGAATGAACCCTAAAAGCCATAAAAGGTCAAACCAAAGGCCCATATTGAGCTCCAACAATGGTCCTTTATATTCCTTATACTTGATTACATCATATTAAATGCTTCATGGAATTTTAATGGCATTGAGATGACCCTACAAAACCCTATTGCCTTTAGTTAAAAATGGCTTCTCAACCTCTATTGAAAACCTTAGGCTCGCCTTTATTTTAATTGCTCATCAAAAGCTAACTCAACTCATCGACCCATTAACCAATCTCACATCATTGATATTGATTGGTATGAATGCCCATTGGTCATTGATCCTCTACCAATCTAATGCATTGTTAACACTTGTCATGCATGTATTTTCTCTTGAGATTCACTAACCCCTTTGACTACCAATCACCATTAGATCTAAATGTATGATTGAACATGTAACACTAGATCAACTGGGACCCATTTCATGATTTTAACATTTATGTCCTCGCTCCCATAAAATGACATTCACATGATCATCATTGACATTCATGTGATCATCAAATTTAAGCTTAAAAGGATTTGTTTTGCTTTGTCTAAAACTTGATGTTTGTGTGACTATCATTTGATGTCCTCACAGACGCATTTGATGTCCCAAAAACTATCAAATTTAGGCCTTATGGATTTATATAGTGGCTTTAACTTGATGTTAGTGCAAACATCTTATATTTTTTTGACTAACTTTGAAGGCTTGGATCTTGAATCACCAGAATCATGGAGGCACCAAATTTTTAGGAGATGTTTTTGAGGCTAATAGGAATGAACCCATTTGATCTACTAGTCCTGGGATCCTTATAAGTGAAGATATTAAATGCCTAAGTTGAATGGTCCATTTGATCCTATGTGACATCCTAGCTCAAAAGTGGCTAAGTATGGAAACTTAGCAAATTCTCCCTTAGAAGCCCACTTTGAACATGCATAAATTCTATTGTGATTCAGTGGATGACCTAAAACTTAATGCATAGAAACTAGGGACTAATATTCACAAACCCATATGATAATTTTTATTGAGACTACCACATGTGTGATATATGGCCTCATCAATATGCTCACTTGGCTCTATTTGAACTTCTTCAAAATAACTATGGAAACTTAGCGAATTTTTTCTTGAGAGGCCAAATTTGGGTCTTCATATATTTTGATGTGCTTTGATGGATGACCTAAAACATGGTGCATATGTTCTTGACACTAATGTGAATAGACCCATATGACCAATTATTCTTGACTCATCCACACATGGTAGATATGATGTAAACAAAGTGCCTACTCAAAATTTTGCTACTAGACTCAACATGGTGCATATGTTCTTGAGACTAATGTGAATAGACCCATATGACCAATTCTTATTGACTCATCCACACATGTGAGATATGATGTTAGCAAAGTGCCTGTTTAGAATTTCTACTACTAGATTTAAGATTTATAGATGAAAATAATGAAGAACTAGATGAAAACCATGTACTTGCATACTCATTCCAAGAACTTTTGACACCTTATAGGGTCTCTGTAACTTGTCCATCTACTCATCCATTAGCAACCTGATCCATATGGGTAAAAGATTGGTATATGCGCCAAAAATTGGCTAACAAGTCCATAGGAACATAGTCAAATAAGTTGATTGTGTCTTCTAGATGGAAAATAGACTACAAAAGTATGTTGATTAGGTTGACCCAATTAGTTGTAGGGCTACAATTTTATAGACTACAAACTTGTGAAAAATAGTACTGAAAGAAGAAGTAAAATTATAGAGAAAAAGGATTGCACCTTGGTGGGATTGAAGATGTTTTGGATTAAAAACATTTATGTTGTGATGCTCAAATGTTACTTCCAAATTCTACCAATGAGTTCAAATAAATTTGTAAAACCTTATATGTTGAATAAGAGATAACGAATAGAGGCAACCTATTATACTATGTTTGTAGACCTATATGTTGGAAAAATAAAATAACATATAGAGTCAATTGGTTTGACTATGTATGCCAATATTTACCTAAATAATAATACTGAGCCAAACTATTCAATATAGTAACCTGTAATTGGTGAAGACATGCATAGACATAACAAAGTCATTTTAAAGTGATTATGTGTTAAACCTAGGCACAAAAAGTTAGAAATATACTAACTGGTTTGATACATTATTGCAAATATAGAAAAATATAATATGATGAAAAAAATGATGGCATGAGAGAAAACCTGCAAAGGTTAGATTCACATCGTATTCACCATAATGTATGTAAAGGGAAATATAACTAATGTATAAATCAATCCTCGATTGAAAAAGATAAATCCTACTTACACCTTTAATTATTGATACATTAAATATTTAGGATCATGACCAAGATGGATCCACTAGACCTAGCCAAGGGATCTCTTACCATAATAAGATCACTAGGGAGGGTTCCAAAGTCTCTAGTTAAGTAAACCTATGTGATAACACTAACTAGGTCCTATGTTTTAAAATTCACTAAGTAAATGATAAGTAAATTAAATTCTAATATAGTGCTTACCAAATATTGTAGCATAAATGATGGGTTAGTAAACATGTATAAGATAATCCTAATTAAGCTATATATAGGTAAAACCCTAATGCATGGAGAGAGCAGTATATTCAAAATCCATTACTTTTTATACTTCTATATATTAAAAGAGAGGATAAAATTCAGAGATACTTAACTTGAAGATAAATACATCAAGACTCAATCTCTCCCTTGGACAAAGATGCTTTGTAATAGGTTGTTATGGTTTTTAAGGATCACTAAGAAAGGTCAAAACATCCAAGACTTTTCCACAAGATAAAATCCTTCTCCAAGTAGAAACCCTAACCTATAACTCCTTAAGTAGAATGGTGGAAAAGTAGATTGTAAAAAAGTGCAAATAAATAATTAACTCTTATTGTCTCTAAGAAATGGAAAAATGAATGTGTATATATAGATGAATCTAAACCTAAACCTTTTCAAAAGTTTAGTTGATAGGGTTGGACCATTGAATTTTGTATTATTATTGACAAAACAAGTTAGGTCTTGGTTTAGGTTGGTTAGGGGCAAACCTAGACTCTAAATAGGTTTTATCAATTAGAGTATAGGGTTGATGGGATCAATAGTGTAATGTAAACCATTAGAAAGGGTTTTAGGCTATGGAAGGGTTAATGAAATTTGAAACTAACTAGAGGAGGGTGCAAAAGAGGAAGCAAAGCTTAGGGAAGTGTTTTTAGGATATGGTTAGATTAATAGAAAGTGGTAGTAAAGGGATAACAATATTTTCAACCACAAATGGTCTACCCACCCCTTTCTTGATTCATCACTTAATGCATGTACTCAAAGGGATGAAGCCTCGATGGGTTGCTACAAGAGAGAAAGCATCAATAATTGATAAAGTTTGAAAATATTATGTGTATACAATGGGTTATTCCAATATATAAATAGGTGAATATCCTCCTTTTGATGAGTTTATTGATTTTTCTAAATAGTGAAGTAAACTTATGATGTAAACACTCTCTTTGATCTTGTTTCCTTCCTCCATCTAATTTATTTTATTGCTCTAGTTGAAGGTTGCCTTCATGCTCATTTTCCTTTCCTAGTATTGGCTCAGATGTCCACCTTATTTCATTACAAGTCTTTTTATAAGTTTTGTGATTTAATTGTGACTATTTCATTCTTTTAATTCTTTGAATTTTTGACTTCACCCTAAAATCCTTCTCGATTTGACATTTTGATCATTCTTGAGCTTTGCCCTTTGTGCTTCATCCTCGATATTTCAATACAATATCTTGACAGGTTATGCTTTAATCATCTCCTAGGTCTATATCTTTATTGGATTTTGTGTCTTGATTGATCCTTTAGAATTCTAAGGTTCATAGGTTATTATGCTGAACCTTTCTTTATTTATATCCTTCTTGCTTATTGTTTGTAATTATAAAAACAATAAAATTTTTATTTACTCGTCATTTGGGTCTAGACTTTCCCATCAAATTTTACTTATGCTTCATGGCTATAGGCTTTGGTGATCATGAAATATATCAAAATATCACTTTTGGGGAGGGGTTTCATACTTGATTTCAATGATTATATACATCCCACAAACTATGAATTCTCTAAATCCCTATATACTTTTAAAAATACTTCCATGTTTTAGATTTCATGATGTTATTGCATGACACCATTACAGAGCTTAGGGTCTTCATGGATTGATTGTTGGTCATATTTATTCCATTGGTTGAATCTCTGGGATCATACGATGTGGTTCATTCTAAGGACTTAAATAGATCATCAATTATTGATTGTAATTGCTCTTATAAACTCTAAATCTAAAAGATGTGACCATGGGCTGTAATATCATAAATTTAGAGTCAAAACAAATTCAAACTATGCACTGCCTTCTCTAATATTTGAATCCCCAATATCATGCCATGTTGCACAATCTCAGGAATTAGAATCCTTTGACACTTAACCATTTTTACAAGAATCGGTCTACTCATATTGAATGATATCATGGCATTGGCAGGATCTCAAGATTCCTCTACCTTTAACACTTAGTCAATTTTATAAGAACATATATACTCCTTCGCATTTTTGGGTAAACTCTAAACTGTTGATGATGCCTCATGACACCTTTTCATTAAATCTCCCATCAAATTCTTGTGTTATCTAAATTAACCCTCTGAGTCCTTAATTCCCATGATGATGCATGTGTCATCATCACAGGGCTTCAGACCTCTAAGCTTCTATGGGTTATCATCAACCTTCCACTCCCACTCTCTAATATCATGCCACATGGCATGATCTAGAGCCTTCAAGCCTTATAATGAATATATACTTTAGCTTCACTCAAATCTCCCAACTTATCAATATTTGGATGGATCATGCAAGCTCAAAATCTTTTAAAACTTTGAACTGTTAACTGTGTCCTTCTAAACTCTGGTGCATGAGATATGACCATGGTCTTACAATCTCATAAATTCAAGGCTCAAAAGACTTGGAATTTTAAAATGAGCCACTTCCTCTTGAAAACTTCAAAAACTTGAGATTTTGATAGTTGGAAAAGATTTATGGATCAAAAGACTTCAAAATATTTGGAATATTCATTGAAAATCTATGAATCTTTGATTACCCTAAAGACTGATATGTGAATGTCTTAGAAGGTTGGGGGAAGTTTATTATCGAATTTTGAAATATGAAAGACTATGTTGAATGAACTAAGTTGTTGGGATTTTGACTGCTTAGATGGCTTGAATCCTAAAAATAAATAAAATGTAAATAGACTTCAGTAAAACATTAGCATTATTTTTCTTATGAAATCAAAATTGATTTGGACAATTAATCAAAGAAACCTAAACACAACACAAATAGAGCTCAAAACTAAGTAAAATCCACATGCCAATTGATTTAAAATGTAAATTTTGATAAGAGAAGTGGTTATGGACATTATCAATTGGAGTAACCAATTTTGAAAACCAAAATAAATATTCCATAACACTAAACTACTCAATTAAATGTGATATAACCATATTTATATAAATAAATTATAAATCAAGCCCAAAAATTCAAATAGTTATGCTAAGGGTCAAATGAAATTAACTAATCAGGATGGTCACTTTTAAAATTTAACCCATAAGAAAGGTCTCAATATTATTTATTTAAACACAAATGTTTTAAAATATGCTTTCAAGTGGAAAATGAACAAAATAAACTACTTTTGGAGGATTTAAAGGTAATGCTTCTCAAAGGAACAATAATTTAAACTCAAAATGGATCATTTGAATTTGATCTTGAAATGACATGAAACACACATAACCAATAATTAATCGAAGCCAAATTTTCTTAAAAACAAGCTAAATAGACCAATTCTATGTTTGAACCCTAGACAAAGATTGTTTAGCCACTTTAAAAAAATGGTCAATTAAAGATAAGTCATTATCATAAAACCAACTTAACACATTAGTTAAATATTAATAAATGAAGTTCTATCTCAGCAACATGAGTGGCACTCATAAATGAGGTCATGCAAGTATGCAAGAACATGAAAATAAAATAAATATGATATAGGAATAGGGTCCCTATATGAAATTTTTGAGTATGGTGTATGTTGGACCTAACACTATGGACATTGAGTGAATAATAAAGAAGGTTAGGTGAGATAATAGAACTAATACTATGTAAATATATAGAATGTTGTAAATAAGAATGATATATAAGTATTTATGCATCTTTACCTTGAGAAAAACTAGCTAATAAGGGTTCATTTAAGGAATATACATCATCATAATGAAGAGAATGAAGATCAATAGTGCATGCATCAATGATTTTATTGGTCAAGGAAGGATACAAAATGGGTTGATTTGGCATCACTATGAAATTAAAAATGCCATCCATTATCTTTTAACAAGATATAGGTCATAGATAAGGGAGTAATTGAGTAATTATGGGTGAATGAAGATCATAATTTTTTATTTTTTAAACTAATCTCATTATCGTCAAAATATAATAGGTTGGGTGGTATATTTCACAAAATTTTAGGGTATTCATTAAAACCTTTATCAAAATCAATGGGATAATTGAATCATTCAGATTTATGAAAATGAATGATAGGTAAAGGTTAAATAATAGGTATTTTGAAAACACCACATTATTGTAATTGTTAAAAATTCTAAGGGTTCCTATCTATAATTTTATATATAGCAGCATTATGGGTAAATTTGAAACATTGGCTTGCTAATGAAGCTATAACTCTAATGAAATGTGTCCATAGTTGAGCAAGTAAAATATTACATGATAATGGGAAGTTGAAGATCATGACTTTAATATGAACTATGATAGGAGAACCGTGATACGAATACATGCACAACCTCATGGAGGCATTTATATTCTATTATAGCCTTGACATGTGATTTGGGTAGACTTAATATTGCATTCTGAATATCCAAGTGTTTTAATGATATCAAGCGATGAAACTCAAGTGTTTGAACCTTCATTAATCAATGCACTCTTGACTTGTATATCTCCAACTTAGATACTAATGAATAGAAAATGATCATCAAAACAAAGTAAAATTTCATCAAGAATCATTGAATCAATGGTAAAGTCAAGTGAAAGATAAGTATCTATAGTTTCATTAAAATTTATAGACATTTCTTCACATTGTTGGAGAATATTATCATTAGACTTGAATAGAGTAGTTTATTTCCTCATAGGTGGAGGTTAAGGGATATTCATTTCAAATAAAATTTGAATTAAATTATTATGATTATGAGGGGAAGACCTCATTAGTTTGATAAAATTAATTTGAGATAGGAGGTGAGAAAGTTTAGTTATAGTATCCCTTTCATCATATCCAATGAGAATCACATCCAGTAAAGGTGCATAATGTTGAAACAAACCCATGTAAGGAGGAGTGGAAGTGAATTTAAAGTCATGAGGAGTATAAGTGTGGTTGGGATTAGTTAATATAAGTTTTCCAAGTAATTCAATCTATGTTCATGTAGTTGATTATGTTTGTGACATGGTTACGTTAAGAACAGACTCTCTTGAGGTGGTTAATATGATAGGTGAATATGCAAGTATAGAAGTAGGTTGATTTGTGATACTTGAAGGAGCTAGTTATAAGTGAGAAGAGGTTGATGGTATATTATTAGTATATTATTTATTGATAAGATAAATATGAGTATCAAGTTTTATCATTGTAATGGGTATAATTTAGATAAATTGTGATGGATCATAATGTTTTTATGTATGTTTGATATTTGTGAAGTGAGATAGATAAGTTTCTTGAAAATTACGGAAAGTAGGAAAATTATTTTAAGTGGCATGTGGATGGATCAATGTATGATACATCTTGCCTCATATTATTCATTTTTACTAAATTTTCATCATTGCTTAGGGATTTAGGGTCAACTAAAGTCTCCATGACATTGGAGGTAGGCAGTTGAGTAGTATTAGGTTAATGATTCGGAAGTGGATCTTTATAGATAGCCCAATGAGAATTAGCTTGATTAAGAGATTTGTAAACACTAGAAATTTGTACACAATCATTTTGAATGTCATAATTCCCATGGAATACCTTAGGACCCCCTTGGGACCAATTTGACCCTCTGACCCCTAACCAAGCTTAACCTACAATCAATTTGTTCAAATGGATTAACCAACCTTTTTACCCACTTTGACCCTTCACCCTCAACCATCGATAGTCAAGATGACTACCAATGGTCACCTTGACCATTGAAGGTTATGGTACACCTCCTTTGATCTGGACAACAATTTAGATGACAATTCAGGTGATGGGTCCACCCCATTTGATGGCAAAACTTTCAGGAGCCATAACTTTTGCACCGTAGCTCCAATTGACTCACTGTTTGAACCATTGGAAAGATAATAATGAGGGGAAAATCATGAGATGGCATGAGATTTTCTAAATGAAGTTTGACCCCATAAAACCCATCAAAAGTGTCCTAAATTTCAATTTTAGTAGTGCAGTCTAAAAATAGTAAGTTTCTAAAAATAGTAATTCCTCGAATTCTATATTGTTGTAAATCATGGAAGTCGAACCAATTCATCTCCCTCGATATTGGTGACCTTCCATATCCTCCCCACACCTTTAAAACATGTATAAATGAAGATGTAACCTGAAAAGGAAATCATACATCTCTTCTCAGAGATAAACATATGTTTGGGTCTGTAATTTTGATAAATAAAACATCTCTTTTTAGAGATAGCATTATTTGAATTGTGTTGTTCTTATTTCTAAATTATATTTCAACCAAAGATTTTTGAGTTTTGGATCAGTGGTATCAGATCGGTTTGTCTTGAGAGTGTATGATCCTAAGGACGAGGTCAAGCTACAAGAAGCTTGGGTGGGAAACAACAGAGCTTCCAAATTTTCCACCTGTTCGCTCCAAACGACTTCAAATGGTGGACGACACTGAGACATATGATCATTTTAAATAAATGGTGAATGAAGCCCTCTAATGGAAACAAGGTTAGATGCTACAATAATTTGCCCAAATTCTTCAAACACTTTTGATGGGAAATCCTGGCTTTGTGGCTCCACTTCCTGGCTCCTCATCCAGGGAATGACCTTTCAGTGCCCCAACACCCTTCAATGTCCAGGTAAATTTTGATATTCCTACATTTGAAGGTAAAATCAATGTTGATGAAGTAGAAAATTGGTTGGATCAACTATCTTCCTACTTCTCTGTAAATAAGTTCACCGATGGAGAAAATATTACTTTTGCTCTTTTAAAATCAACATTGCCTGTGAAAAATTGGTGGGAAGTGTACAAAAAGAGGTTCAGTATAGATGACATTGGCCTTGAGGTGGAACCTACCTGGGATAATTTTGTGGAAGCAGTGAAAGAAGAATACTATCCCATTGGAGCATATGACGATCTATATATAGAGTGGCAACAACTTCGCCAAGGTAAGGAATAATGTTCAAGATTACATTGACATTTTTCATTCTCTATCTGCGAGATTGGGCATCCAAGAAAGTGAGAAACATAAGGTTCTAAAATATCGTGGTGGACTATAATGGTACATTTGGGGAGAAATGGAACTATTCAATTTGGAAACCATCGATGAGGCATACAAGTTTGCAGTGAAGATTGAGCAGAAGCATGGAAGAATGAATATAAAGAATTAGTCTTCAAAATGGAAAAGAGACAAAGAAGGTCGAACATGAGGCCAAAATTGGAACCAAAAGGAAGGAAAGACTAGGAAGTGGTGTGATTATCACAAATCTAGAACTCACTCCAAAGAAGAATGTCGAGCTATCAAATCACTACTTTTTGAGTCACAATCCTTTGCTGTACCTCATACAGACCCTGCAGTCAAAGAGGTTGAAGAAAAAATTATAGATGTTGATCCTAAAGCCATTATTGCTTCATCACAGACACATGACAAGATGCTAGATGACAAGGAAAGGTTGTTTCACTCTAAGTTATGGGTGAAAGGTAAGCCTCTACATTTCATTCTTGATAGTGGAAGTCAAAAGAATTTAATCTCTACTGATGTTGTGAAAAGCCTAAATCTATCTATGAAGCCTCACCTAAAACCATACAGTATTGGATGGTTGAATCCAAGGAGAAACCTCTGTGTTACCCGCCAATGTCCTCTCTAATATGCAATACAACATTTCCAAGATGAGGTATTATGTGATGTGGTCAATCTAGATGTTTGTGATGTACTCTTTGGTCAACCATTCATGTATGATCGACATGGTATTTATGAATCAAGAACTAGAAGGATCACTCTCACTCCTGAAACACGGTGCTACAGGGTACCAGAAGTACCACCTTCTACATCTGTCTCTCTGATTAGTGCCAAGAAATCTGTTTTCATGATGGTTAAGTCACATGAATCTAAAAGGGCCGATGTTATAGCCCTGACTACACAAACAATACAACAACAGAAGTAAATAGATATCGATCTGAAGAAGTTCACAACCTTCCATCCATAGACTGATGGTCAGACAAAAATGGTGAACAATCGAGTATGAAACAAGAATCAAATTGAAGTAAAACTACCACACTTGATGAAAAATCTTGATGCAATGGGGAACATTACTTCTCAAGGAGGGAGGAATGATATGGACAACAATTCAAATGACAATTCGGGTGATGGGTCTACCCCATTTGATGGCGGAACTTTCAGAAGCCATAACTTTTGCACCGTAGCTCCAATTGACTTGTCATTTGAATTGTTGGAAAGCTAATAATGAGGGGAACATCGTAAGATGGCATGAGCTTTACTCAATGAAGTTTTAACCCCTAAAACCCAATGGAAATGTCTTAAATTTCAATTTTAGTAGTGCAGTCTAAAAATAATAAGTTTTTAAAAATAGTAATTCCTCGAATTCTATATTGTTGTAAATCATGGAAGTCAAACCAATTCATATCCCTCGAGATTGGTGACCTTCCATATCCTCCCCACACCTTTAAAACATGTATAAATGAAGATGTAACCTGAAATGGAAATCAGACATCTCTTCTAGAGATAAGCAAATGTTTGGGTCTGCAATTTTGATAAATAAAACATCTCTTTTCAGAGATACCATTATTTGAATTGTGTTGTTCTTATTTCTAAATTATATTTCAACCAAAGCTTTTTGAGTTTTGGATTAGTGGTATCAGAGTGGTTTGTCTTGAGAGTGTATGATCCCAAGGACGAGGTCAGGCTATAAGAAGCTTGGGTGGGAACAACAGAGCTTCCAAATTTTCCACCTGTTTGCTCCAAATGACTTCAAATGGTAGACGACACTGAGACATCTGATCCTTTCAAGGAAATGGTGAATGAAGCCCTCCAATGACAACAAGTGCAGATGCTATAACAATTTGCCCAAATTCTTCAAACACTTCCGATGGGAAATCTTGGCTCTGTGGCTCCTCTTCTTGGCTCCTCATCCAGGGAATGACCTTTCAGTGCCCCAACACCCTTTAAGGTTCAGGTAAATTTTGATATTCCTACATTTGAAGGTAAAATCAATGTTGATGTAGTAGAAAATTGGTTGGATCAACTGTCTTCCTACTTCTCTATAAATAAGTTCACCGATGGAGAAAAGATTAATTTTGCTCTTTTGAAATCAACATTGCCTGTGAAAAACTGGTGGGAAGTGTATAAAAAGAGGTTCAGTACAGATGATATTGGCCTTGAGGTGGAACCTACCTGGGATAATTTTGTGGAAGTGGTGAAAGAAGAATACTATCCCATCGAAGCATATGACGATCTATATATAGAGTGGCAAAAACTTTGCCAAGGTAAGGAACAATCTGTTTAAGATTACATTGACATTTTTCATTCTCTATTTACGAGATTGGGCATCCAAGAAAGTGAGAAACATAATGTTCTCAAATATCATGGCAGACTACAATGGTACATTCGGGGAGAAATGGAACTATTCAATTTGGAAACCATTGGTGAGGCATACAAGTTCACAGTGAAGATTGAGTAGAAGCATGGAAGAATGAATATAAAGAATCAGTCTTCAAAATGGAAAAGTGACAAAGAAGGTCAAACACGAGGCCAAAATTGGAACCAAAAGGAAGGAAAGACTGGGAAGTGGTGTGATTATCAAAAATCTAGAACTCACTCTAAAGAAGAATGTCAAGCTATCAAATCACTACTTTTTGAGTCATAATCCTTTGCTCTACCTCATATAGACCCTGCAGTCGAAGAGGTTGAAGAAAAAATTATAGATGCTGATCCTGAAGCCATTGTTACTTCATCACATACACATGACAAGATGCTAGATGACAAGGAAAGGTTGTTTCACTCTAAGTTATGGGTGAAAGGTAAGCCTCTACATTTCATTCTTGATAGTGGAAGTCAAAATAATTTAATCTCTACTGATGTTGTGAAAAGCCTAAATCTATCTATGAAGCCTCACCTAAAACCATACAGTATTGGATGGTTGAGTCTAGGGAGAAACCTCCATGTTACCCACCAATATCTTCTCTCATATGCAATAAAACCTTTCCAAGATGAGGTCTTATGTGATGTGGTCAATCTAGATGTTTGTGATGTACTCTTTGGTCAGCCATTCATGTATGATCAGCATGGTATATATGAATCAAGAACTAGAAGGATCACTCTCACTCTTGGAACACGGTGCTACAGGGTACCAGAAGTACCACCTTCTACATCTATCTCTCTAATTAGTGCCAAGAAATTTATTCTCATGGTGGTCAAGCCACACAAATCTAAAAGGGCCAATGTTATAGCCCTAACTACACAAACAACACAAAAATAGAAGCAAATAGATATCGAGCTAAAGAAGTTCACAACCTTCCATCCACAGACTGATGGTCAGACAGAAATGGTGAACAATCGAGTATGCAACGGGAATCAAATCAAAGTAAAACTAACACACTTGATGAAAAATATTGATGCAATGGGGACCATTGCTTCTCAAAGAGGGAGGAATGATTTGGACAACAATTCAGATGACAATTCGGGTGATGGGTCTACCCCATTTGATGGCAAAACTTTTGGGAGCCATAACTTTTGCACCGTAGCTCCAATTGACTCACCGTTTGAACCGTTGGAAAGATAATAATAATGGAAACATCATGAGATGGCATAAGATTTACTCAATGAATTTTGACCCCATAAAACCCAATAGAATTGTCCTAAATTTCAATTTTAGTAGTGCAGTCTAAAAATAGTAAGTTTTTAAAATAGTAATTCCTCAAATTCTATATTGTTGTAAATCATGGAAGTTGAACCAATTCATCTCCCTCAAGATTGGTGACCTTCCATATCCTCCCCACACCTTTAAAAAGTGTATAATTAAAGATGTAACCTGAAATGGAAATCAGACATCTCTTCTCAGAGATAAGCATATGTTTGGGTCTGCAATTTTGATAAATAAAACATCTCTTTTCAGAGATAGCATTATTTGAATTGTGTTGTTCATATTTCTAAATTATATTTCAACCAAAGCTTTTTGATCTTTGGATCACTTGATCCATGTCGATGCACGACACGTCTCTATGCCTCCTGATTACCAGAATAGCTACCACGTGTTCTAATTGGGAATCACCTTAAGTGTCCTCAGACTGGCCATATAGTGGTCTGGAAGAGGACCCAAATCACTCCAAAGCTTTTGGTGTGATGGCCAGTCCTCTATTGGTATTAGAGATAGGTCTTGAGCTCGAGTCTTGTGGAAGCTAGTGGGCCTGATCCATGCTGATGCATGATGCATCTCTGTGCCTCCCAATTACTAGACTACCTACCATGTGTTCCAATCGAGAATCACCTCAGGTGTCCTCAGACTAGCCATATAGTGGTTTAGAAGAGGACCCAAATCAATCTAAAGCTTTTAGCGTGATAGCTAGTCCTTCTATTAATAGAAGGACTAGCTGTCACACCAAAAGCTTTGGAGTGATTTGGGTCCTCTTCCAAACCACTATATGGCCAGTCTAAGGACACCTAAGTGATTCCTAGTCAGAACACATGGCAAGTAGTCTGGTAATTAGGAGGTGCAGAGATGCATCATGCATCAGTGTGGATCAGGCCCACCAGATTTTGTGGGACTCAACCTCGAGACCTAGCTCTGATACCAATAGAAAGACTGGCCGTCATGATAAAAGCTCTAGAGTGATTTGGGTCCTCTTCCAGTCCACTATATGGCTAGTCTAAGGACACTTGAGGTGATTCCCAATCAGAACATGTGGCAGGTAGTCCCCTAATTGGGAGGTGTGAAGACACATCATGCATCAGCATGGATCATCCTTAACCACTAACATGCAATCCACCTACCTTATTTTTTTAAAAAATAGCTCATCCTAATCTATGCGTGAGCCATTGCATAAGTAAGTTATAATTATAAGGCCTAGTTAGCATATTATTACAACTCTCTTGCCTTGATTATAAGAAGAGAGGAGTAAGAAGGTGAAGCCCATCTATAATTGTTATCAAGAGCTTGTGCATCTAGAGTTCTTTTTTTTTACAGTTCAATCACTATCAATAATCTAATAATTCAGCCATCACAGTAGAGAGCCAACTTGCTGCCACCACTCCACCAAAGTGCCAAGTACTGTTACTCAACTAAAATCATGTGAGACTCCACTAATGAGTCAACCACCTCAAGAATTCACCTGATCAACTTTTTACAAGATAAGTATTTTTTTATATATTCAATTACTTTGTTTGCCTTTTTCACTCGGCCTCACACCAACCCATCTCTAAAAAATCCACCTTATGATCCCATCAATAATCCATTCACCAACCCAGACCTACACATAGTGACCATTGATTATTATCTCAACTATCAATGGTCTGTCAAATTGCTAATGGTTAGCCTGACCACCGATGGTCACCTTAACCACCAATGATCACATCAATTATCAATGGTCACTATGGTGAGAAATTTTAGCAAGTTATTTTCACCCTTCTACCCCCAACCAAATTTTATTTCCTGTATCCTTGCCTATTCATAAACTCTTGCCTAATTTTTTAAAGTAGGCCTAAGCCATTTAGCACTAGTATTGAGTTTCTCATCACTATATTAGTCATTTCTAGTCTATTCTCTTTGGCAAGAATTTATTGTATTCAATTTTAGTACCCTTTGATTATTGATGCAAGTAGTTTTTATTATATTTTGTAAAATTAGTTGTTTAAAATGTGTGGATTGGCAGGCCCCAAGGAAGCCCTTGCTTTTAGGATCTAGCTAGCGCTAGGCAATCCACTCAGCTATCTATCTATCTATCTATCTATCTAACAAATTTTATTTAGTGTTGTCTTATTTGTGGGTCATCCTCCTAAGCCAAAGAGAATGTCTTCATAATCATCTTATTCAATGTGTGCACTATCAAATAGGTTTTTTTAACCATACTCATATTTAGTTTCTTTTTCTTATTTTTTAAATATAAGATAAAATTCACTGAAACATTTTGGTATGCCCGGTGGGACTTTGAATCTTTAATTTGGGTTTCCTTTATTTGCATCTATATGATTTTATCTCTATCTATGCTCATTAATGAAACTAAAATATCTTTTGGGTTTAAAATCAAGTGCATCTGTTTCTTGATTATAATTTTAGCTCACTTTGAATTAAGTCACAATAATTTTATCATAGCATCACTTTTTTGCACACACTAAACCAAACCACTTTCATCAATTAAACATCAAATAAACTTAAGACAAGGCCTAACTAGGATTTCATCACCTAAAAATAACCTTATACTTTCTTGATGATCCTACTTAGAGGTCATTACCAAGGGGAGAACCAACATAGCTCTCTGGTTGAGTATAAACTCTAGAAACTAATATATACTAGATAAACACCCGATACCATTATCGCTATGGTGTGTGAAGTCAGGAGGTAGGCCCCACTACCAAGCCACATATTGATTCCTAATATAGATTCATTTTGAGCACCTAAACAACCCAAAACCAACCATAAATTGCTTCTATAGTACTTGATCTACAAGCCAACTTATATCACACATTCTCATAACTTAAGACATAATCCAAAAGTGATATTAAAACTAACCACATGATTTTAACATAATATAGTGTGTGTTGGATTTCCTTGATCAATTTGCTGCTTTCTCTCTATTTGAGTTGTAAGATTATTTATGTTTTCCTCTCATCCTACTTGCATGGTTCTTTTTCATCAACAATGAAGAGACTTAGCAAGTCAGGACCCATCTATAGGTTATCTAGTCTCCTCTACCTCTTCATCCCTAGAGTATATCTAAAATTCTAAGAATTCTCCTCATCATTTTGATGCTTATAGTGTGCTTCAGGTAGTTTCCCAAGGTGACCCAAACTTTACTGCCTTTTTGGATAATAACTTGGTAGCCTTGCAACATTATCTTAACATAGTAGATGATCATACACCCATTTTAGTACCACATAATAACCTACCCTATGGCATGCCATTATTATTTTTAGGTAACTCCTATATTTCCATTGTCACCACCTAACCATTAGCTACTTAGGCATCTACCTCAGCTAGAAACCCATCTAATGCAACCATGCAGAACCACATAACTCAACCTTCTAACACCCAAACACCTCCTAGTCTGACTAACAATTCTTGCAACATAACTACCACCCAACCTCTACCTACCCATACTCCAATTATTGTTAGAATACTCCCTTCCACCATCACTACCACTCCTTTGGTTACCTCCACTCCACTTCAAAATGTAGTGACACTGATACCTTTTACCTTACTGCCTATCACTACCAGGGTTACCACTTATCCCTTACATATGAATCAACCATCTACACCCATGTATTAGTACATACCCTCTACCCAACCACCAGTGACCACATATTCATATGTGGCTTCAACCCAATCACCTATGACCACTTACCCATATGTGGCAACTTCTCAACCTCTGATAAATTATCAATATGTCACTGAACCCCAACCACAGTATGCACTTTACAACCCTTCAAGTGCACCACCCCAAATGGACCTAATGAAGGTTCTCATGGACAAGATGACAAATTTGGAATCATCCATCTCTGGGGTCCATAATATCCTATCCTATGACCAAATTTGTAATGAGCCCATCCACCCATTTATGTCTATCAGGCCATACCCTCCTTAATGGTAATTTCCCCTATTCTCCAATTTTTAGAGTAAAGAGGACACCCTTAGGGCATTCATGCATCATGTTATTTAATTACTTATGATGATTCCCTCCTCCACACTTTTCTTATGCCTTTATTAGGACCGACATTAGATTGGTATAGTGTCTTAACAAAACATTCCATCTTCTCCTTCACCCAACTAGATCAAACTTTATTAGACCACTTTTTATTAAATATCTCCAAGAAGGTTTCCATAATTGATCTCTACTCTATCTGAAATTTTGATGATGAATATATTTCCAATTTTTTAAATTATTGGTGGAGCCTAATCAACCAAGTCTCCTTTCCCTACCTTAACTCAAACTCATAAATCTCTTTAGTTGAGCATGTGCCAAGCATATCTCTTCCACACTATATGTTCAGAGTCTCCAAAATTTTGATGAATCTTTCACCATGGCATGTAAACTAGAGAACAAAGCCATTGATGAAGGAAATATAAAACTAAAAAACAAGAACTCTACCTACAAAACCAATGAGAATTCCTCTTCCAAACCAAAAAACCAAACCAATACTGGGACCAAAATCAAGGGAACTAATAATTTGGTTGTCCTTAAAGCCACTTCCTCATCATCTACCAACCAACCAAATTCCTCTATTTCCTCAAAGTAAAATGTGATAAACCAAAATTGGAACACCCAAAAGTAATTTATTCCACTTGGAGAATCTTACGTTTCAATCCTAGAGAAGCAATTGAAAGATAATATCATATATCTTCCTCCTATCAAACCACCCCAATAATTTAAATCTTCTCATCTTGCACTTAGTTGGTACAATGAGAATGATATATGTGCCTTCTATCGAGTAATAGGGTATGACCTTAGTATGTGTAACACCTTTAAGAGTATTGTCTAATCTCTCATTGACATGGGTGATCTTGTTGTGGATAATCCTAGTGTACCTCAAAACTAAGCCCTTGACATCTTTAGGTAGCCTTTTCCAAACCATCCACCTACTAATAATGAGAGCAACATGGTTAAATGTTCCCATGATGCCCATACTGTTAACATGGTTCTTGACACACTCATTGCTAAAGAACCTACTGACCAACCTATTTGTCCCTCACCCTTTCTACATATTGAGGTAACAAAGATACCTTCTCCTCTTTTAGAAACCCAAACCAAGAAAACCCCCTTTATCCTCCTCCACTTATTGAGGTAGTGGATCCATCAACCACTCCCTTAACTGACATAGTAGACCAAGCACCCATTTTACCTTTCCCGTCAACCACTAAGCAACCTACTACCCCTTAAAAAATCATTCCCAAAGAGGAATCCCCCATGTATACATCTCCCATAGAGAAGTCACCCATTAAAACCTCTCATCCTTTGATTGAGGAAGAGGATGAGGTTACCATCCCTATGTCTCAACCTATGGGATTATATTTTAGGTCCACTATCCAGGGAACAAAACTAGCCTACAAACCATTCTCTAAGTTAGTGTAAAAATTGGAATTTGTCTCCAACCCTGACATGGCTTGAGCCACCTTTTGGAAATAATTAGGGTTACCTTATATCACCAAGTAAGAACCTCTAACCATAACTTTAATAGATTAACCCACCAATTCTACTATCTAGACTCCTACCCTATAAACCAAACCAATAACAAATTCTACCAACCCAATAATCCGTCAATCATCTAAGGCACCTAAACCCCAAGAAACCAAATCACCTTCTCAAACCAAAATGATTTATAACCTTGGCACCTTCCCTATACAAAGTCTTAACCACCCATATATGAAGGTGGAGCTTACCTCACCAAAACCAACAACCAAGTGCCAACCCAAATCAACTAAGGGTGTAGAAACACAAAAAGGCTAGAGAGCCAAAATCCTACCTCAATCCACCTTTCCCTCTATCTTAGGGCCTCATCCCTCCACTCTAACTAGGAAACTAGCTATCCCAACCAAATGCCACCCACTATTGTTGGTTACACTAGCACACTTGCATTTTGACACACCTATTTTTAATGAAACTATGATAACCAAGCTACCTACTTGGTAACTTATTCCCTCAAACATATCACCCCCTACCCTACCAAAACCAAAACCACCAACCAAATGCACTACCTTACCCAAACCTTCTGTCACCAAACCTGCTCCAAAAAGGACTCCCACCTTACCAATAAAGGCCAAAACCCCTAAACCCTCTCCACCTTTAATTGAGTCCTACTCTGACATTTTACAAAGGTTATTGAAAACTTATTGCTTGACCTTACCCCCTATCAGGCCATTTGACCCTCTCAATTCAAAACCCATTTGGTATGATGACCACCAAGTGTGATCCTATCATAGGACATGAGGCCATGACATAGAGAATATCAAAGGTCTCCAAATCATTATCCATAAATTTTATGATGAGAATGATCTATTAATAGATGAATGTGCCATAGGCCCATTTCCCATCTCATAACCACTAACAAAAACCTACCTATTCCTTTGCTCTCACCTCAGAGTGATGAAGAACCAAACAACACTCCTACCTCAATTCCTCCCTCTATCCATACTATTCATGTGGTGACAAGAGCACAAAAAAAGGATAAAGGGAAGGCCAAAGTGTCCATTCCATGGACATACCCACCTTCTTCCTCCCAACCAAACCTTACCCAAACACCTTCACCCAAACCCAAACCCAAGGTATACATCTTAGGTGCTTCCCAATCCACACACTTTAAATCCATTAGGAGAGTGGTGCTTAAAAAACTTCACTATACCTCAATGAAGATGAGCTTATATGAGTTGATCACTAATTCACCTCATCATCACCAAGTAATGATCGAGACATTGTAATTAGTAGAGGTCCAACCTAAAGACCCTCAACCTCTGGAAACCTTTATCGGTGCTCTCTAAATCTCTAATCTTATTACTTTAAGGATTCATAAATACCTTATATCCATATGGATGACCCTGTTCCCCCTCTCTTTTATATTTTTTACATCAATCAAACCCACATCAAATAGGTCATGATTGATGGGGGAGTTAGTATTAATATCATCTCCTCCCATGATTATAACCAACTAAACCTTTTAGTAATGTCATTTTCAAAACCTTGGCCATCTTTCAATCCTTTAATGACACTATGATCACTACCTTGGGAATGTTTATCCTCCATATACATGTAGGGCCTCACACACTCCCCAAAATCTTCTATGTATTGGAAGGTGAATTCCAATACAATGTTTTGTTGGGATAACATTGGATATGCTCCATGGGTTGCATCCCCTCTACCCTACATCATTGCATTAAATTTGAGCATGAAGGCTAGGTCATCACCATCCAAGCTAACCTAAATCCATTCTCGACATATAACATGATCTACCAACGTAATGATGTACTCTTACATCCAGCTAGTAGACCAACCTTAACTAGAGACAAGACTTTTACCATGAAAGAGGAAGTCACTCCTCTTACCAATGAGGCATCAACTAGATTTTCCATCCCCTCTAATTATATCCTTACCTTAGACCCTTTGAAATAAACATTTTACCACATTTCATTGGGGTAATATCTCCTTTTATCCTTTGACACCTTCCCTACTCTTCATGAGTACATGTAACTTAATAACCACCCAAGATATGACCCCAATGTCAGAACCATTGTTATTTTTAGACCTTACCATTATTAGACCCATTTCGTTTATGGGGGACTAGACAAACCGATTGACACTTCCACCACCTCTCTTTCACCTCATCCATTTACCACCAGTTTGTCCTACCTAGACAAACCAAGTTTTACCAAAACATAATTTCATAAGTGTGCTTGGAAATGATTTGGTCTTGGGAGGTATGAGCATATCTCACATGAGTTTATTTCCATTGAAAATAGGAAGCCTCGTGAGAAACATGGCCTCAATTTTATCCTACCCACCAATAATCAAGACAAACCACCTACCATCACCATTACTGAGGAAGACACCCCTTCCTCACCAACCTCTCCTCTGCCTACATATCAAGATGATGACATCATCCCACCTAACATTTTTTCACCAACATGATCAGCCTAAGAATCCTAAATTTTCAAATGAAGGGAGAAATTGTAACCATCCCTTTGATCCATCCTAAGATGATAGGGGATGACTCTCCTATTATTAACACTATCCAGTGTTAAGATGATGATTCTATTCTCACCTACCTTGGTACCCCATATTATTCCATCCATAAATCCCTTCCTCTTAAGACTTTGACCATGTTGAATGAATCCACCATGGATATCAACTTGGGTACTCTAGAGAGCCCCCACATTATCAAAATTGACTAATCACTAAATATTGAGAAACTTCAAGATTTTCCCTCTTTCCTCCAAGACCATAGTATATCATTTGCTTGGTATTATAACAACATGCCTATAATTGACCCCACTATTGCTACCCATAATATAATCATCCACCATGATGCCAATTTTATCAATAAAAAACTTTGATTCATACACCCTCACACAACCCTTCTCATCAAAGAAGAGTTTCAACATCTTTTATCTATAAATTTAATTCAACCCATTGACTACACCCCAATGGGTCTCAAATGTCATACCTATCATCAAAGCCATAGGGGGACTACATATTTGTGTGGACTTTCATGACCTCAACCTCACTTTCTCCAAAGATGACTTTCCTCTATCAAGCATTGATCAACTAGTTGATCTTACAGCTAGCCACGAGATGTTATCTCTCATGGATGGATTCTCAAGATACAATCAGATCCTAATTGCTCTTGAAGATTAGAAAATACCACCTTTACCCCATGGGGAACCTTATACTATAGAGTTATGATTTTTAGGTTAAATAATGTTTTTTCAACCTACCAACATGTCATGCCTTATATCTTCCATGACTTTATCTACAAGATTGTAAAAGACTATGTGGATGAACTTCTCAAAAAATCCAAACTCTGAAAAGATCATTTAACCATTCTCAAGATCATCTTTGATCAACTTATCCATTACCATGTATGCTTAAATCCTAAGAAGTTCATTTTTGGGGTCTTATCAGGAAATCTCCTTGGTTTTATTATCTTCCTCTATAGAATAAGCAAACTTAAGCAACTTCATTATTGACATGTTTCATCCAGTCAAACTTAAGCAAATCCATATCTTACAAGGGAAGCTTTAATCCCTTCATCATTTTATCTCCCAACTTTTAGATTGATTCCAACCCTTTCACCACCTTCTAAAGAAGGATGTATCTTTTAAGTGGAATAATGACTATCAAAAAGCCTTTGATTCACTCAAAGAGTTTATTTTATCTAAACCTATCCTCACCCCTCCCAAGGATGACCAACCTTTATACATGTATATCTCTACCACCAACCATTCCCTAGGGTCAATGCTTACTTATCAGAATGAATGACACAAAAAATAATCCATCTACTACATTAGTTGTAAGCTTATAGAGTATGAGACTCGGTATACCCATACCAAGAAACTTTGTTTAGATTTAGTCTTTGTGGCCACTAAACTTTTCCACTACCTCCTTAACCACAAAACCTATGTCATAACCAACATTGACCCACTCAAGTAAATGTACTCCAAGCCATACAAAAGCTAGTGCATGGTCAAATGGATCATGTTTTTAGTAGAGTTTTACCTTGTGTTCCTCTAAAAAAATTCAATTAAGGGGTAAGTCATTATCAACCAATTAGCTAAGGCACCAATAACAGATAATCAACCTCCTCCTCTTGAGTTTCCTGATGAGTCCATCACAACCCTCTCTCAGGTGGACTTTGCCTATCAATTCACCATGTTCTTTAATGGATCAAAGTGTCAACATGGTGGGGAAGTAGGTATCATCCTTATCCCCTTTGATGATGAAACTCTTCCTTTGTCTTTCAAGCTTGATTTTTAATATACCAACAATATGGATGAGTATGAAACCCTAATGGTATGCCTTCAAACTTCCTTATCCCTAGGAGTCAAAATAATTCATATCTTTGGTGACTCCCAACTTGTGATCAATCAAATCAATGGCTCTTAATAGTGTAATAATGACATTTTGTAATAGTACAAACAAATAGTTAATGATCTCTTAGCATCTTTTGAACACTACCACATCTAGTCAACCCTAAGATCTACCAATAAGTTCACTAACACCATGGCCTCCCTTGCCTCTCAAATCCCATCTACACCCTCTGACTATAAACTATCTATTGTTATCTATAAACTTACCTAACCTTCCTATGTCAAATCAGATTCTCCAACCATTTTTAATATGGAGGAGACCTAGCCTAACCTTTGGTAGTAGTAAACCTTTGACTACCTCAATCTTTCCATCATTCTTTCTCACCTTTCTAGGAATGCTCAAAGATCATTTATCTAGAGAACCTCATGCTACACCATTATGGGAGGAAATATTTATAAACACAGCTTTGATGGCTTCCTCTTTCATTGCCTATGTAGTCATGAAGCCTCTCATGCTATCATGGAAATGCATGATGGTATCTATGGGGGACACTTTAGTGGCCTCATTATAGCTAAACATATCCTTCACCTTGGATATTAATGGCCTACCCTTAACCAAGCCTATTTTCATTATGTGAAAAAGTGTGTTAAATGTCAGCAACATGCCAATTTGGATCATGCACCTAGCCATAGTCTTCATGTTTCTACCAATTTTTGACCCTTTTGATAATGGGTTCTAGACCTCATTGGTGAAATTAATCCCCATTCCTCATAGTGACACCACTTTATCATCACTATGATCAAATATTTTACCAAGTGGGTAGACGTTATTCCTCTAGTCTTGACCAAAGCAAAAAAGATTGTCAAATTTATCAACCATCATATCGTTTGTTACTTTAGTGCTCCTCATAAGATTATCACCGATAATGGTAAATGTTTTAATAATAAGCAATTTTGGGGTCTATGTGATGCATTCATTGTTAAGTTAATATTCTCCTTTCCCTATCACCCTCAAAAGAATGGATAGGCCGAGGCCTCTAACAAAACTCTTAATAACATGATAACTAAAATGGTTAATGCATCTAGTTGGGATTGGCATTTATACGTCCCCTTCACCTTATGGGCATATCATACTAGTATTAGAACCCCTATGGGTGCCATACCTTTTTCTCTTGTGTTTGGAGTGGAGGTCATCTTGCCACTTGAAATCCAAATACCCTCTCTTCACATATCATTACAAGATCTCATTACTAAGGATGATTATCATCATCACCATTTAGTTCAACTTAAGCTACTTGATGACAATCACCTAACAGCCCTTACCCATCTTCATGTCTATCAAGAGAGTTTAAAATGTGCATATAACAAACTCCTTAAAGTGCAAGAATTCAACATTAAATACCTCATCTTAAAGGAAAATCAACATGTCACCAATATGGAGAAAAGAAAGTGGGGAAAGTTTTCTTTCAATTGGCTTAGACATATATCATAACCCACATGTATGGAGCAAGATATTACTGATTGTCCTCTCTTGAAGGCAACCTAGAGCTTGATCCCCTGATTGCTTCACATCTACATTCGTTATTTTGTTAAGAAGGATCGAGTTCAATTTTTATTTTAACTTAAGCTCATCACTTGTTTTCAACCACATTCATCTCCCTATTTTAGGGGTAACTAATTAAAACTAAATCATGTGATTATCCATCATAGTCATAGCCTAATCTTTAATAATGGGTACCATGGCTCTACCCATGGCATGATTCTCATGGTACTTTCTACCCCTTCATTGGGATGGATTCCCATGATCGTTGTCACCTAAACCACTTTACACCTAATCAAGCTATTGTGTTTTTAGTTTTTCCTTCATAAAGGTGAACCCTTAAGACCATATAAGCATGTATATGAAAATAAAAATCAAATAAGAAAAAATCCAAATCCAAATCATAAGTTATTCCTAACATTAATAGACTGCTCCCTTGAAGGACAACTATATAAGCATACTAAAATTGCATAAATATAAGGTAGACGGCTCCCTTGAAGGACTATTATCACAAAGTCTTGAATAAAGCACATAAACTTAGACCACTCCCTTGAAAGATGGCTAAGTGAATCATTTGTCAAAAGCACAAAAATTTCTTGGAAGTTTCCCGCATCAATAAACTTCCCATATACAAAAACAAAGTGTAAGATCCCTTATCAAAATCAAAACAAAAGCAAACTAATTTTGAAAGCCATAATCAGCTCTCACACAACATAATAAGGTGGAAACTGCAATCAGATTTCACAAGTAGACTTCCTTCATTGATCAGTCTATACTTTATATGACATAGACTTGTTTATACTGACTCTTTGGAAACCTATAGAAGAGGCATGATAGTTTCACAATTAAATAGCATTTTCATCCATCACTCCTATAAGCAAGGTATTTTGAGCTCACTTAACCTTATGTGGTCAAGACACCTTTTACCAACTAACACGTACTAATGTGAAGCATGCAAAGGGCTTATGTTCATTAAGCCAATCTAACTTTGGTTTTGTTCTAGTCCTTTTCAAAGAATAAGCAGCATGCCCTCTTCTTATTCTGTTGTGACTAGTTGATATTTTCATTATGGCATTTGTCTCTTGATTTTATTCTCTATTCTCCCATCTAGTGTTGTTAGTTACCTTACCTCATGTGCTTTACCTTAAGCAAGCTAACCACAATCATAATCATAATAGGCATATCCATGTGTTTCATAAGCAACATCATATTCATAATCACAACCAAAATAGTCATAATAAACCATAACATCCATGAGCAATAAAACAATCAACCATTTTCCACCACATGTCTAAATAATGAAGCATATACTCATTAGAACTCATCATGTCATAAGCATAACCATAAATAAAATCCATATCATGCATACCTAGCTAAATGTATATCATTGTCTAGTATCCATAACATAAGCATTATCCATAAGTAATATAACATCACATCATAAGCATTAAACATCAACACAAATCATAGACCATAAGCATAAGCAATTAACAAAAATCTTATACATACATACATACATACATATATATATATATATATATATATATATATATAATGAGTCCAAATAACATAATAATGTGTACAGGTAGATAGACATGTCTCTCTCTCAAAATGTACATCTCACCACATCGGCTCATATGCCAAAATAAAAATGATATATTAGTAATATATGAAATATATGAGCTATGTCATGCCCTTGGGGCACACTGTCTCCTAGTACACCACTAGGTCATAGCACCTACCCACCTATTACACTTGTTTGTCTACCTACAAATGTTTCCCACTACCTTAGAGTCACCACACTGGTACCACCTACCAAGCTACCTCTATACTCACCCCATTACGGCTCCTATGGACACCCTATCAAAACTATGGCCTCATAATAGCATATCTCCTCAACTATGGCTAAGTACCATGCCATAGGGATACTACCTAGTAGTCCTATTGGTGTTGCAATTGTTCCTCCTCCTCTCTACCTTAGAGAGTCCCTCTCTTATGTAACCAAGGTGAGTGACGATCACACCTGGTCCCTGTCACCTATGAGAGTAGTAACCTAATCATGTAAGGTATCCACCTACCCCTATAATGTTGTGCCCTATATGTATGCAATAGCTAATGCCACTCTTTCTTGTCCATTGGGGTTAGCCCCCTCTCCTAGCTAGGTCCACATCTATAGGTCCTCTACCTCCCCATCCCACCTATTGAATAGCTACCTATAGATCTATAGAGAGAGTGTCTACCTCTTGTACCTAGGCCATATTAGAAATTGTACATAAGGTCTCCAAGTGATGTCACTAATCACTAGTGTACCTAGTTCACCCCTAAACCAATCAGCATCATGAGCTATTTTCCCACACTTGATGCATCAAAGTCACCCCTCCACTATATAAATCTAACTGGGAACTCAATCTATGTGTACCCTACCCATGACAATCCCACTGGCCTCAACACCTGAATATGCTTATAGGCCCATCAATTTTGAACCAAGCTGACACTAATACCATATTGCCTATGGAACCTAAACCCCCACGACTCCCTATATATTTGTACTAATAAAATAAGTACCCAAATGAATATAGTCTACCCTAGTAGTAGCTCCACCAACACCCCTAGTAGTAAATATGATAATCTCTCACTGCTCAAGTTGGGAAGAGAAATTATGGAAATGGAAATCATGTGCATGGTCATCAGTCTCCTCTCACTTGAAGCCCTCACATATAGTGTGTTATAGATAAACCCACTAGCATACCATCAAACTTGATCACTGTTATCAGTATACATTAACTCAATGTGATTCTCCTACTTCTCTTGCTCTATGTGATAGATTGGATCACCCCAAAGCAACAACCATGTGATCCTATAAATATCCTTGAGCAATATAATCATCTCATTAGTTGAAAGTAAGAAGGTGTTCATAATGGGATCCTATTTCTCGATGAGTATTATGTTCATAAAGGCATCCTAAGGCACATGCTAATAGTGCCTCATCACCCCCAACTCAACCTCCTCCATGTGGGCCCAGTCAACTAGGGTCATCTCCTAGTGGATATTTGTGAATATATGTGGCACTCAATCATGCATCTATATCTACTCCCTATCCTATAACAATTTATTCAAAAATATAGCTTAGTCATCTATACCATTATTACCTATTAATGCCTACCCTACCCTACCCTACCTTACCCTTTAATGCAATGACCTATTTCTCTACCCATCCTACTCATCTACCTTATACTTACCTACTCTACCCTTTACACCTACAATGCCATCCTATACCTATCAAGAAAACATCTAATTTTCCTTAAAATTTTAAACCTTTTCCTAACCTATCTCTTCCCCTAGTCAATTTTTGATGGTCATGGTGACTACTGATGGTTAGGAACCCATTTTCTCATGGAGTCAACCATCGATGGTCAATCCTAACCATTGATGGTCATTGTGGGTGCTTTATGAGCAAAACACCCAAACCCTATCCATAATGTAATAAAACTTCCTACCTTACTACCTTAATGTGTCTACCCACCATATTTTACCTACTCACCTCATTAATTTCTCCATTCACCCACAAATTTACCCAAATTTATAAAAAAACCCTACTTAGTACATCATCGTTCAAAACTCAACCTACCCCCTAATCATAATGCACTTGCCAAATTCAACCTAAAATACCAAATTAAGGGAACCCCTACCTCATTTCATGACCACTATCATGGGGTCAGCCATAGGCCTACTTGTCCTCATCTATGCCCACATGCTCCTCACATCCTGACTGGTACCCTAGGTCCTCTCACTCATGCCAGATCAGTCAACCTCCACCTTAGTAGTCATCATCAACACTCTTTTTTCCCAAAATTATCAAACATACTAGATCCTCAAGTCAACATTAACCAAAATAATAATGAGTTAAAACTGATTCCATTTTCACATTTACCCTATAGGCTTTTAGGGTTTCCACCCTAACTGTTGATGATTAAGGTGACCGTCAATGGTTTCCCTTAGGGACCCTGACCATCGATGGTTATGTGGCCCCACCTTTTTACTCTTAAATTGAGCAAACCATCTTTAATTAGAAAAAATCAACTCACCCACCCATGTAGACTACATTCTCCACCCACCCTGACCAACTCATCATCTCACCTTTGGTCCATTTCATCCCAACTAGCATGTGTTTTGTAATGACTTTTGCCTAGTCCCTTTAACCATAGTGACAACATTACCTTGTTGACCCTTTTAATCTTGTACCACCTTGTGCTTACCTGACTTGCTTGTGTCTTATCGGGAGCACTTCCTACCTTGGATACCTATTAAAACATAGACATCACTTAGGAGACTTGTGAGTGTACCCATCTACCATGCCTAAATGCAGTCATGTGATCTAATTCTCACTTGTTTTTCTAGCACTGACCCCTATTTTTACCAACTATGGAAACCTATTCAATGCATGATCTTAGCTATCACACTTTGTGCGCTTTTTTGTGTTTCAGTGCCCAACCTGTCACCCACCTTCATGATTTCCACCTTTATCATCACTTGCACCCACCTTATCAAACATGTACCCGATTCTATTTTACCTCATTGAATCCTAGTTTACCTCCTCCTATACTCAAGGCAATTAGATCTTTGACTACCAATCTTTTTTTTTTGCATCTTGTTGATAAAAAATTGTATAATAAAAAGGGGAAAAATGTAGACACTAGAAATACACACACCATAATTCTAAATGTCATAATTCCCCTAGACTGCCTTAGGACCCCCTTGGGACCAATATAACCCTCTGACCCCTAACCAAGCCTAACCCATAGTTAGTTTGTTTAAATGTATTAATCAACCTTTTTAGCCACTTTGACCCTTCACCCTCAACTATCAATAGTCAGGATGACTACCAACAATCACCTTGACGATTGATAGTTAGGGTGTAACTCCTTAACCACCAACATGCAAACCACCTGCCTTGATTTTCTAAAAATAGCTCACCTTAATCTACATGTGAGACATTACATGAATGAGTTATTATTATAAGGTCCAGTTAGCATCTTGTTACAACTCTCTTATCTTGCTTATAAAAAGAGAGGAGAAAGAAGGTGAAGCCCATCTGTAATTGTTATCAAAATCTTGTGCATCTAGAGTTCCTTTATTTTTCAATTCAATCATCATCAATAATCTAACAATCCAACCATTAAATTAGAGAGCCAACTTGTTGTCACTACTCCATCAAAGTTGGAAGTACCATTAATCTATTGAAATCATGTGAGACTCTACTAATCAGTCAACCACTTCAAGAATTCACCTGATCAACCTTCTAAAATATAAGTATTTGTTTTATGATATTCAATTAATTTGTTTACCTTTCACACTCAGCCTAACATTAACCCATCTCTCACAAATCCACCTTGTGATCCCATCAATCAACTATTCACCAACCTAGACCTACACATAGCAACCATTGACGATTGTCTCAACTACCAACAATCTGTCCAACTATTGATGGCCAGCCTAACCGTTGATGATCACATCAACATCAAAGATCACATCAACCAATGATGATCACTATGGAAAGACATTCTAGCAAGTTATTTTCACCCTTTTACACCCAACCAAATCTACTTTGTTATGTCCTTGCCTATTCCAAGAATCTTACCTAGTTTTTTGAAGTAGACCCAAGCCATTTAGGACTAGTATTGATTTTTTCATTGCTATACTAGTCATTTATAGTCTATTCTCTTTGGAAATAATTTATTATGTTAAATTTTAGTACCCTTTTATTATTGATTCAAGTAATTTCTACTCTATTTTGTAAACTTTATTATTTAAAATGTGTGGATTGACATCCCTCATGGAAGCCTTGCTTCTGGGATCTAGCTAGCACTAGGAAATCCACTTGGATATCTATCTAACAAAAAAAATTGATTTAGTGATGTCTTATTTGTATGTCATCCTCACAAGCCAAAGAGGAGTTCTTCACAATCATCTGATTCAATGCATGCACAATCAAACATGTTTTTCAACCATACCCATATTTAGTTTCTTCTTATTTTCAAAATATAAGTTGAAATTCACTAAAAAAAGATTCATGCTTGACTTTGAAATAATAAACTTTACCTACCTTCTTATATTCTTGTTGATGTTCATGAATCATAGTTTCATGATCAAAATTGGGACCAAGGAGAAATTCAAGATCAAAGTTCATAAGTTGCCTACATGTTTCATGAGAATGTCCTCAACATGCATGATACCAATATAATTTTTGTGGAAGATATCAATGTTTGGTCTGGAGAGTAAGATCAAGTTATCATGTTAAAGGTTTAGGAATGAATTTTGGTATTTCCACAATGTAAATAGGTTGGTGAGCATCCACATTATTCACATAGGAAGATGTAGATGCATAAGAGTGAATATGAGTATTCATGAATGGTGGATAGAGAGATGAGTCATTGGAACCACTTGGAAGAGTGTTATATATAATGTGTATAAAATCATAGGTATATATACAACCATCTTTTTTAGAATGTATTTTTTTGGGTCTCATAAGCATGTGAGTCTTTGTTAGAGGTTGGGTAGGCTCAAATTATCTTATGAGGAAATATTTACATTTAACTTGATCAAGGGCTTCTTCCAAATATTTTTGAGAGAGATTCCTAACTTGGTATTAGAGTTTGGGGTGAATATCATTAGTTAACAAATGGAAGAGATTATATTTTAACACGTGTTAAACTTTTTTAGATAAGACCTTCCATCTTTTAATGAAAACTTGAACTGTTTTAGATTTTGCCTGATTATAATTGATAAAATGAACTAGGCTATTTTTAGGTAGATCTTTGGTTTGAAATTCCTTAGCCAATGCATTAACTAAGTTTTTGAAACTAGAGATAGTGTTAGACTTGAGTTGATTGTACCAATATAGGGCATCACCTAAAAAGGTTTTAGCTATGAGTTTGGTATTAGTAAAGGTATTCATCTTAATCTAATATTTATTAAAGTTTATAGAGGATTTCAAATGTAACACAAGATTAGGGGATCCATTATAGTGTATAGTATGAGTAATACCACCAATGTATATATTAGAAATTTGTGGAATTAATGGTTCATTTTGAAGATTTTTGATGACTTTGTTAAGAAGTGGTGGTTGAGGAGTAATATTACCTTATGAATCTCTAAAGGTGAGTGGAGGGGCATTTTGATTTTACTTCCCATTGAGTAGGTTGAGGATTACTTTTAAATATAAAAAACTAATTTTTCCTTTACATCAATTAATTAATGTCATTGGCTTGAAAGGTAGCCATTTGATTCATGACTTGATTTAATATTTGGTTAGTGTTAAGGGCTAGATATTTAATACTATTAGTGGCTTGAGTTGCACTATTAGTAGTAGCTTGAGATTAAATAGTAGTAATGTTAATTTGAATGTTAATGTGGGCACTTTGAGTAGGCTTACTAGAGGAAAGACATGCCATAGTAATGGATATACTAGGGAAGGTAAAAGAAGAAGGGATAGAGGAAGTTGTATAAAGATTTTCCCTAAATCTTGTAGAAACATTATTTGGTGGTGAAGAGGGACATTGTACGTGAAGTTATATCATGAGGTTATAGATTATCTTGGGATCCTTACCCTTATGTTTAGGTTTTTCATTAATGAAAAGGATCATTTCATTAGGATATCCAAGATCACTTTCATCCTATATAACAGATATGTGTGGAGGATAGTTAAATCGATAAAGAGTTCTAAAAGGAGGTGACCCATAGTTTTTGGTTCTCATTGCTACATGAACATTTATTACATCTTGAATTTTTATATAAGTATAAAGAAGGCAAGAGTTGGGACATTTAAGGGAATTAGTCATATCTATCATGTTGTGTTCTTTGTTCAGAATCATCAAAGATATATTCGATGATGGAGGTTTTATGCCATATCAACCAAAAAAGGGAAGCAAAAAATATATTATATCAACCATGGTCAATGTAGTTATACTAAAAAAATTATGGAAGATTAACTAAATCAAGGTTGGTCGATGTAGTTTTGTCTAGAAAATTTTATAATAAATAGTAATTGAGATATATCAAGCTTGATTAATGTAGTTATATATACAAAGATGTGAAATAATAGACTATATCAATCCATGTCAATATAGTCAGATCTAGAAATATTTTTATAGAAATAGTAAATAAAATGTATTGAGCCTGTTCAATGTAGTTACATAAGTAGAAAGGTGAAAGAAACAAAATGAATTGATCCTGGTTGATATTTTCAAGTCTAGAAAATTTTAAAATAAATAGTAAATGTACCATATCAAGCTTATTCAATGTAGTTACATATGCATAGGGGTGAAGAGCAGACTATATCAAATGTGATTAATGAATTTTGATAAGTAGAGGGAAAGTAAACTTAAAATACTATATTGAACATGGCCAATATAGTCTGTTACACACAAATAACTGTATTAGTGTTGGTTGATGTAGTTGAAGTGCACAATTCATAATTGTATCAATGTTGTTTAATATAGTCTGCAATACAAAATACAATAACAAGTAACAAATTAAAATTTTAACTATTTTAACTATTTATTTAAACTGAAGATTGAGTAGATGTGCTAAAAGGATGGGACTAATTTGTAGGCTCTCAAATATACTTTATTATTTGCTGGATAGTGTTTGATCAATATTTTATAGCATTGACTATGGAGGAAGTACTATTACCATAGCCCACTAAACCTAGTTTTAAGGGTAAGATAAGAGTAGATTCCTAGCACTAAGTGCTAACTAATATACTACATAATTAGATAGATGATTGGATTCTTAAGGTTTAATGAAAAAGATGAATCTTAAGAGTTTCCTAAATACCATGAGGTATATGGAAACTAAAATTTGTGTTTATCTCTGTACTATGGCTATGAGAAATGGGGTGAGCTCCTCATGCCATGATGTCTATAAAAATAGGCAATATTGTCAAAATAACATCATATATTCCTTCATGACAATAGCTAAGTAGTTTGAAAACTATCAAACACAATTTCTAGGAAAATCCAATTAAAAAAAAAAAGTGAAAATCAATGTCAAAAATCAATTTACAATTTTTATTGAATGGAAATAAACAAGCAATCAACTTGAAATTAATTATTTTATTAATTACTAAAATGGAAAGTTACTTTTCCTCATTTATGTAGAAAATGTAAACATACAGAACTAGATTGTTGTAGGCTAATGTAGTCGTTTAAACAACATATAATTGTATTGACTTAGGTCGATTTAGTTTGTCCTAAAATAGTTAAAACATGCATAATAAAATAAATCAAACTGAGCCAATGATTTTAGTGATATAAAATAAAAAATCATAATAATATTGATCCGATTTGATGTAGTTTTAACATGAAATAAAATAGTTTTATAGCTATATCATCCTAGGTCAATATATATTTCTATGAATGATTAATTTTTTTGACCAAATGTAAAATTTTGAAATACATATCTAAAATAATTTTATTAATGAAATTAACTATAATGCTAAATAAAAATATCTTAGTATGGGTTGATATATTTGGAAAATAAATATCTAGAAGATAATGCTAGATTAACTTGGGCCAATTTAGATGGATGAGTGGAGATAATGTAGATCTGAATGAAAAACTAGATCAGGGCATCCTACTGGAAAAACATAGAATTGACACTATATCAACTTAGATTGATGTAGTTACATGTAAATCATATAATTAATCAAATTGTATTAACCTAAGTCAATGTATTTACATATAAAACACATAATAAATTAAACATGATCAAACTGCGTTGATGTAGTTTGTAGAAAATTCAAAAAATATAGAAAAATAAATCATAAGGATATAACTAGATCAGGCTTGGCTGATATAATTGGCTAATAGAGAAATGAAAAAAATACACTAGATCAACTTGCATCAATGTAACCTATTGAGAATTAAATATGAAAATAAAATGTTATCAGCCTACACTAATGTACTTTTTCCTAAAATAAACAAAGGTTAGACTATATCAATCTACATTGGTGTAGTCTACAAAATATCATAGAACAATAAAATTGTATTGAGCTACACTAGTATAGTTTTTTTAATATGGAAAAAGAAATGGTTAGTTCATGTTAGGTTCACTAGCATGTATGCAATGAATTAAGATAGACTTGAAACTTATCTTGCTTAATAGATTTAGAATCAAAGAAGGTAAATCAAATAAATTTTATTGGATACTTAGTTATATCAGGTCATGAACAAATTGAATCTATTAAACCTAGTTGAAGAAGTAATTAGCACACAACATCAATAGAGAGGATTCTAAATCCTATAGGCAATCAATACAATGTAATAACTCTAACTAGATCTCTTGATAAGACTAATGAAATTAATCTAATCTAGTGTTACCAAATTTTGTAACAAAAATAAATTGGGGTGGTTAAAACAAGACTAAAAGGGGTAAGGAACCATGGTAGAAAAATGGAGGTCAAGGTTGCCTAGGGTGGAAAATGGAAAGTTTAAAGAACCCTATGTCCACACTAAGTTTAAGTGTAGAAGAGATTCAAATGAGTTATATAATCAAAACCATTAATTATGCAATATCTATATACTAAATGAAAGAGCTAAAGTTAGAAATATTTACCTTGAGTAGAACCTATCGAACCTCAATCTCTCCCTTGGCCAATGTTGATTTACAATAGGTTGTTGTGGTTGTAAGGATCACAATGGTTCAAATCATATATAAGATAAAATAATTCTTCTATTTGCATCCAAGTCTCCACAACACAAGTTATTTCCCTTCAAGACAAGATCTATGAAATGGTTTCTCCAAAATGTAGATTAAAATAGGATTATGAGCAATAATAGTGAAAAAAGGAATATTTCTCTCTATTGGATTGAAATGAGACTTTTATTTATAGATTGAGTTGACCCTAAGCCCTTCAAAAATTCTAGATGACAATATCGGCCCACCTTGACATAGTTATAAAGTGATTGTTTACCCTCAAATTAGATTAGCCTGGGTCGACCTAGTTATGAATCATGCATCATGACTTTCTAAACTATGCCAACTTAAGCTGACCTAGTTTTGATTTTGGCAAGAAATATAAATATCACATTGACGCAAGCTGATATAGTCTAAAAAGATGGGCCTTAACTTAGCTATGGGCTATTTAGGAGGAATATTTTTTAGAAGATCAAGCAAGTAGGCTTTTTAGTGGATATAGACATGATATATTTAGAATAAAATTGTGAATTAATAATATTCTACCCACCCCTTTCCTAATACACCCTTTAAGCCATGCACTTAGAAAGATTGAAAATTGATGGGTTGTTACAAGAGATAAAACATAAAAAAATAAATAAAAAATTAATAATATTGTGTGTATATAGTAGGTAACTAAACTCCCACTAATAATTAGTTAAAGCACTTTCCATTAACTTCAAATTTAATGTGATGTTCCCCTTAAGGTTGGCTACCTCACCGTATGTCATTTCTTCTATTTTTCTGTTAAGAGCCAACTTCATGTCATAACTTACACCATTTATTTCCCATTAAACACATTAAATTAGATAGATCTAATGCTTACATGTGGTCACTTTCATTTTTTCATTGATTACAATGTCAAGTATGTGCACATGGATTAGTTCTATTAGACCACACCAATCTTTACTTTTTTGAGGTACTAGTACCAATCTCAAGATACATTTATCACATGTGCACATGGACTGATCCTTTTTTATGCCTCCATGATTTAAAATTTTAAGGTATTGGCACCATGTTGGAATTGTTCACAACTAATAGAGCTATCCAAACTTTGGGGTTGACATCACCCCTATTAACTTGGTTGGTCATCTTTGGATAACCCACTAATCTTTTCCCTTTGTTTAGTGTTTCCTTCCATCTCTTTATTTGATCCAGTCTTAGTGTTAGGTGTTTCTTATTCAATATTAGCACCATAATGTGTACTAACTCCCATTCTAAGTAGATTTTTTCATCATGTGCCACTTGCATGATTTTCTGATTCCACCCTTATTCAAAACTTTGGATGCCCCTAACTTTTCTTATCTATTATGAATCCTATATAGTCTAACATAATTCACTTCCTATACACATTGTTTATCAATTACTCCTGCATGAATTGATACTTAGCCAAAATTTTAACCTTATTTTATTGAGTTTAATAATGCAAGGGCATCCTAATTTATTTATTTTTTAAAGGTGTTCCATATTGTTAGCATGCCTTGAATGGTTTTCATAATTCTTATCACTTACATGCCTAATCCCTTTAATGTTTAATGTTATTCTAGGAGTTGTTTAAATTAAAATTTTATGTTATTTATCTTCTCAATAGATTTATTTATTATTTAATCAAGTAAACTTTCCTCATAAATATTTTTAAATTTTAGCTAGCACTACTCAAACTCCTTATTCACACTTACTATTTTGCCCATTTATTTAGCTTCTTAAAAAATGTTTGTGCATTCCTCCTTCTTTTATCTATATAGACCTAGGTTGTTAGTGTGTTATACTCTTGTTATTTTTTTGGAGATGCAAATTTGTTAATATTTACCAAGATACAATAAAAAAAAGTTATTTTATCATTATCATTCTCTCTGAGATCTTATTCAACACATCTTCAAAATTTTTCAATCACTCATTCAACTCGAATTGGGTTTTATTAATTTCTTTGCATGCATCCCTATAGCCTTTTTCCTTCTTTAAGAGTTTATAAATTATTATCTCTATCTTTTCCAGGTACTTGGCATGAGATATTCAAATCCATCTAGTAGTATGGGTTGCTTCTTCATGACTAATTTTTTAGGGCATTAAACTCCATGGCTGCTACTTTTTGATACATTGTTATGCACTTATCTTGCTCTTATTTACGTAAAACTCTATTGAGGAGTGTTTCTTATCTTCTTCTTGGAGTACTTATAACACTTTAATAATTGTACACCTTTATTTCTTACAGGTTGTGTTATTCAACATTTTTTTCCTAGTAACCTTTGTATCCAACTTTACCATCATGTTCCCCACTTGAATGTCACTCATGTTCATAAGATTTCTGAAAAAATGATCGCACTTCATTAGAATATTCGAAAGGATTCAATCTTCTATCATGGGGAATTCAAATTGTGGCTCATCTTAATAAATGTACAAAGGAAAGTACATCTACGTATGAAATTATTTTGTGGCATAATTGGGCCTCATTATTGTCCATATGTAGATTTCTTCTTCCTTCACGTTGTTTAGGAATCTATAATGGATTTTTGTCTTCTTTTTATTATTTTGTTCATGAGGGGTTCTCTTCAAACTATATGATTTCCCATTTTTTCCCTCTTCCTTAATTATTCTTCTTATGTTGATTTTTTCTTTGAATCTTATCTAATGGTTTTGTCTTGTTAGGGTTGTGCTATGGATTCCATGTACTTAATATGTTGCATGACTAAATCAACTCTTTTGTCCATGGATTCCTCCAAGTATTTTACATTATTTATTTCTACTTTAATTTCTTCATCTATACTCAATTTATGTTATGTGTACCCCTCTTTCTCTATTTCATGTTCCTTTTCATGATGCGGGTGAGTCTTAAAATGTTATTTCCTCTATAGGCACTTGTGCACTAGTGCATGGTAAATCTAGTGATCTTTCTTATTATTTACCCTCTTATTATTCTTACACATTAAATAAAAAATATGACCTTGTGTTAGTTTTGGTTACATGATTCATTATTTCTTCTTTGACATAGGTGTACCTTTTGAGTTTTTCTCTCCAAGTCCTCTCGTACAAGAGATAGTGGTGCATACTTCCTCTTCTTTATCTTTTTATTTTTGGAGGAGGAATGTGAGCTTATTGGTTTTGTTGAAGGTGAAAATTGTATATCATATTTCCATTGCATTCCCATACCGATATTATTTTTTTGTTATTTAGCATATAATAGATCTTGTGCACCAAACCCTCTATGGTAACATTTTATATTAAGTTAATGATATGCCCAATA
Organism: Torreya grandis; assembly: GCA_037957365.1. Taxonomy (NCBI): domain Eukaryota; kingdom Viridiplantae; phylum Streptophyta; class Pinopsida; order Cupressales; family Taxaceae; genus Torreya; species Torreya grandis. The sequence continues at coordinate 54,562 of JARHVA010004662.1, forward strand.
CTATCTTCATCATCCTTTTTATTTAGCACAAACTCCTCAGGTTGTACATATTTTTCATGATGGGTGTGGATATTTGCATTTATTATTTACACATCCATTGTTATATTTTGTACATTATAGATGTCATTCACCACATCAAAAAAGTATTGTGTTGTGAAATCAAATGGCAACTTTAGTCAACTTGCGATATTTCCATCAGCTAGTTTTATCTACGTTATTGAGTAGTGTTAAATTATGATGAACTTGGCCTAATCTTTCATCATCCATGATAGTAGTGTAGGTTTGTGACATTCATATCTTATGGCCTCCTTTATTCTCACAAACCACATATCCATTTTGGCCTTAAATTCTGTTGGTCCCCAAAAATGCCACTCATTTTTTGGAACAACATATGAGCTATCTTGGTCCTACAGGACCAAAATTTCTCCCTTCCCTTCTCAAAAATTTGTTCTGAGCATTTAAATTCCTCATTTTTCAAGCTTCTAAAAAATCTACAGACTCTGTAGGCTTGAATCTATGGACTATGTAGGCTTGAATCTACAAACTATATAGGAAGAAAATCTATGGACTCTACAGGCCAAGTTCTATGGGCTTCACAGGTTGATTTCTACAGACTCTACAAATATGTTTCTATAGACTCAACATGCTTGAAATTAGTAGCTTCAACAAGTTCAAAGGCTTCTACAGGCGATTTTAATGAAAAGAACAAGTTTCCAATACTTGGACATCTTCAGGATTGGGTTGGCGCCTTGGTTCAATCAAAGATGTCCATTGGCAAGCATCTAAGCAAGGATTGAACCATTGAACCTTGAACCATTTTGGTTTAGTGGGTTCAGTGGGTTCAGAGGTTCAAAGTTTAACCATTTCAAAGGTTCCATTTATGGCTCCGAGCACTTAACTAGTTTCAAAGGCTTGAATTATTGAACCATTGAACCTTGAACCATTTTGGTTCATTAGTTCAATGGGTTCAATGATCAATTGGTTCAATGTGCTTGGTTCAAAGACATCAAAGAGACTCAGCCAAATCAAAAGGATGAACCAATGAACTGATTAAACCTGGAACTAAAAGAGTTTAATGGTTCATGGGTTCAAAGGTTCAAAGTCAGCCTCTATCAAAGAGAGAAGCAACACACAAGTGGTTCAATGGATGGTTCAACCAAGGAGTAGGAAAGTGATTGAACCAAGAAGTGATGGAAAAAAAGAGACAGAATGAACTGATGAACCAATGTACTTTTAGCAAGTTCAAAGGTTTAAGGTTTAACATGGTTCAAGCGGCTAGCGACCATTGACAACCCTGTAGACATCAAATTTAAAGTAAGGGAATATCTGTTGAAATTAAAATAAAGCACATAACTCAAAAGAAGAACCAAGTGACTGACCAAAAAGATAGAATTCCTTCAGGTTTGTTTAAAGGCTGACAGAGAACATTTTCTTTGAACTTTTTGTCTGAAGGAAATTATTAAGTGAAAGAGCCGTTAGAATTCTTTTAGAAGTATTTTTCATGGGAAAATGACTAAGGCAGATCCCAAAGGAAAATCCCAATTGAAGAGAAAAGCTCACAAAAAATGCCTGATGGAAAAAGACAAAGTGCAGTAGAAGCTACCACATGTCCATTTTTAAGTAGAGTGAAAGCTGCCATGTGTCCATTATAAAGCAAAGTAGAAGCTGCCACGTGTCCATTATAAAGTAGAGTGGAAGCCACCACGTGTCATCTTCTATAGGACCCTCAAAGATTTCTAAAGCTTCTATATGTTAAGTGGAATACATCACGTGTCCTATTATGACTCAGTGGAATGTGACAAGTGTTTGCATCTATGTTCCCCTTTTGGAGTTGCTTAGGCAAAACGTGTCGTGGACCCCATTTTTCGTAAGTTTATAATGAGTTTCATAACATTGGAACTTGCCACTTGTCAAAGACACAAAAAAGACCCCCCAAAGACTTAGGCAAGAAGGGATATAAAGAGAAAAGAAGTGCTTAAGTAGTGAAGGGAGGAGTGAGACCAAAGGATTAGAAATATCTTTGAAAGAGTTATTTCTAGTAGGTGAAACAATGGATCGAGTAGACTTTTAAGTGCACCAAACCAAGGACGTGGCCTATTTTATTCCATGAAGTAAAGACCAATATGCAAAGGACAAGATGTTCCATATTAAGGAGGAGACATATCAGATGAAGGCACACACCATAGTTATGGTAGCGCACGGTTCTCAACATGGCCTGTCCAAACAAAACTGGAGACACATTGAAGACGTTGACTGTAGCATGGGCCGTCCCATGGAAAAAGGTGCCAATCCTTGGGTAGTTGCTATAAGTTTGTATTTTCTCTCATTTCTAAAGGATATCTTCCCCTTACCAGAAATGAAACTCTACCCAAATTGAAAGGCATTACTGAGACTTTGAGCTCAGATTGTAATTCATATTTCTTTGATTGAATGAGAAAGCAAGTTACTTGTAGACTTTGTGCTGTTATAGATTGTGCTACTTTAGGAGATTGTTCTTATGTCTATCTTCTAAAAGCATTCTTATTTATTTGATTTAACAAGTAAGACTAGTGGAGGTGATAAGGAAGGTGTCCTAAAGCCATCTACTTTCAAACTTTGCACTGTCATAGTTGTCTTCAGTGTGTGTTTATTTTATATTTCTATGTAAAGGACCTTGGGATGACTTTGTTTCCCCTTTTTTCTTCATATCTCACTCTTGGGCAGTTGAGGTGGAAACTTTGTGTTCTGTTTCATACTTCTAGTTAATTTTCCCTTTTGTCACTTGTTACCAGAAATATTCTTATTGCCTGTAAGAACAAGCACTTCTGAAAGAAGACAAGTGCCTTCTATCACTTCACCAGGATTTATACTACCCAAGAAGGGATCTGGATCTTGGCTAAATGTTACTTCTGAAAGAAGAGAAGTACCTTCATCAATCACCCAAGATTTCTCCTCTGTCTGTGAGCATCATCTCTAAAATAAGAGAGATGGATGATGTATTCTATCCCTGTGTCTTACTTTCTGCTTATTTATATAGTATATAGCCTCTACATATTTAATAGGGAACCTCCCCTTGATGAGAAGAGAGATTTATCCCCTGTTGATGTAGTAAACTTGCACACCAGGATGACCCATCTTTCTATGCTGTGGTGATAGGAACTATTTTGGTCACCAGTTAGTTGGCCGACAAAAAATTCACCCAAAAAATTCAATGGAGAATACCCAATGACAAGTATATATATATGATATTTGATTATCAAATAATTTATCATGAAGGGGGTATGCCCATTTTCCTTATTCAATGACATTAGGTACACTAATATCATAAAATAATAAGATCATCAGTATTACATTGTATTTAAATTTGTCACCAATCTTGTGCACTTTTTTGCATCTTCAATAATTGAGTCTACCAAGAACTTATAAGTGTTGAATAGAATCCACTTGGCCATTCCATACACAATGTATATAATTTTTTTTGGCTATCTTCACCCATCACCCTAATCTATACAACTTGGTACTTACCAAGTGCATAATGACCCCTATGGATCTATACTTAACATTGAGAATGGGAAATGTAAACCATGCTTTCTTGTACTTGAGCTCCCTATCCATGCACTCCACCTGTTTGGTGTTATCTAACACTTCTTTGATATCCCTACCCAATTGGACTAACCTATTTACTTTATGAATTTGGGTAGGTTTGATTTTCATCCTTCATCTAATGAATTTTAACCTATTCTTATGCACACATAAGACCAATTATTTCATTAACACCTTATCCTTGTTTAATTCATGGAGCTCATAAATTATGAGAACTCCAATGTTTTCCAATTGTTGTTTGATGGAGCCATCAAATATAGCATGCCCTTCAAAGGTCTTATTCCCCATGTTCACCATGTATTCATTTCTAAAATTGTCCATATTTCCTCCTCCATGATGGTTTTATTTATCCACCTTACATTACACTTTTTATTCCCATTATTGTACATGTGATATGCCCTCATGACATTCCATCTCCATGAAGCTCATCCTTCTTAGACTTGGTTTGATTTTTATTTATGGGGAAACTGTTGTATCTTTATTTTCATTGTCCTTGGGTTTAATCTTCCTATTATTCATCCTATTTGCCTTTTTGGGATTGGTAGGGACTTCTAATAATTTTGTAATGATGTTCTAGTTGCTTCTTCCTCAACTTATTCCTTATTGATGGTTGATTACCTGTCAACTTGTGCATTTCTTACAACTTATTATAATTATTCTACAATGGGTTTTCTATCATATGCCTTGATTTTTTACTTTATAATCTTCTTGAATCCTTTCTATTACAACCTATGCTTCCCTACTTGATTGAACCCTCAAATCATGGAGAGCATGTTGTTAGAGGTACAATCACTAAGAAGGGGGATAAATCAGTGAGCCCAAATAATCCAAATTCATTTTCAAACTTTTAAAAACTCTTAATTAGTTACCACAAGAATTCATGAATCATACACATCATACATAGCAATGAACAAGAGAAAAAATGCAAGATCAAGCACATAACACATGACATATGTGGGAAACACTCTTGGGGGAGAAAATCCACTGAAACCTATAATTAGACTACTATCATTTAATAACAATAACCAATTTATATTATTAGTAACTAATCAAGGAACTACCATCCCTTATTTTAGTGATACTACAATCCCATTAGGAACTCCTACACCTATCTAGTTGAGTTGCCACAACAACTAGACCTTTAGCAAGTTTCGCCTTGAAAAGAGGTTGTAACCTTCTAGATGTTCAACAACCATAAAAACATATATGAACATAACATCTCATAAACATTCCTTGTATACAAATCTGATGGAGATACAAAGGACAACAAATTTCTTCAACTCTACACAATTAACACATCTAAAGCCACAATTTGGATCACTCTTCACTCCTTAGCAATAACTCTATCACCACATCAATAACATGACCAAATGGTCATACACATAGACCTAAATCTATTATGCTTAACAATTTATCCACTAGGCACACTTACTTTCCTTCACCTCTCAACCCTTCACTCTAAACCACACACACAAGCCACTCTCAAATCTAGAAACCATCATCTTTGGTTTCACTATTTATAGAGATTTCATGATTATCAACATCTTGGTCAACCACTAGGCATGCCTTAACCATTAAATGATATCTCACATCAATACATTTCTCAAAATAAACTTCATAGGTTGGATATAGCATCTATGGGTCACCCTTAAGCAACTATACCTTTCAATTAGGCCCTTGTAGCCCTTATAAGTTTCATGGAGATCCATTCACTCCTTTATCACTTCATCAAGAAAATTAAGAAAACAAGAAAAATTTACAACTCATGAACCCATTCCACATGATATATGTCCCCTTTAAGTGCCAACATCCATCATAACAATCTTTTGTCAACCCCCAATTAGCTTAAACACTTCTCTATTCACATAGTCATATGAATGAAAACATAATTAAGTTATAATACTTTATTTATACTATATGTAATTGTTGAAAACTTAATAATGCATATATATGTTCCTAATGGAATATAAAACACTCCCCGATATCCAATTCATTAATAGATATCGAAACAACATCAAAACAAGCTCAAATAATCTTCTCGGGTCACTGTCAGGACATACATGAAAATACAATCAACTTGAAACCTTCATTATTTTAATTATAAAAACTTTAAGATATTTAAATATATATTTATAGATTCACCTTGGAGTCCTATATAAATTATCTTTTTACACTATGATAAAATTATCCATAGATTGAAATATATGGCCCAATAACTAGACACTGGTCTTTCCTTTGTTAAATTCAAATATTTGAATTCAAACGGTCATAGTTAAACCTTAAAAATCATGCTATCATATCATGTCCTTGATGATTAGATTAATTTGAATCCATAAATATGATTCTATATTTAACACATAGTTCACCACTTATCAAATATTAAACTTCAAACAGTTGACCTTATTTTGTGCAATCTTGCAATCTTGACTGCATATGCACTATTGATCTCTTATACATAACTCAATCTTTATTTGTGTTAAACATTAGACACCTTGAAATCATATCACTCAATACAAACCATTGATGTGTGTGTGTGTGTGTGTGTGTGTGTGTGTGTGTGTGTGTGTGTGTGTGTGTGTGTGTGTGTGTGTGTGTGTGTGTGTGTGTGTGTGTGTGTGTGTGTGTGTGTGTGTGTGTGTGTGTGTGTGTGTGTGTGTATGAAAATACACTCACTATTATATCTTATAAAAATCCTAATCTGCACATCCAATCATTGTTAAACTTTGAATACTTGTCCTCATCTCATTACTTCCTGACACCCTGGAACAAACACGTTCTGTTGATCCTTTTGTAAGGAGATTGATATTTAAATTCATTAAAAAAAAACCCTTTAAATAATTTAACTAAAATTCACCATATATCTTCACTTTAAGATCACCCACAATCCATTAAATCTCCATCTGGTCCTGATCTTTAACATCATGCAAAATAGACTAAGTATGGGGACCATAATTATCTACCTAAGAAGCCAAATTTAAACCTAAATAACTTTTGATATGATTAGATTAATGATATGAAATTTATACCATATTATCTCCTCACATAGGATAATTTAAACGTATATCAATATTCTCCTAGAACCTTTGCATGTGTAATATGTAATGCCATTAATTTGCTCACTTAGATTTTTCTGCCACGGAGCCAACTATGTCAAGAACTGTTTAGAAGGCCAAATTTGCACATGAATATATTTTGATTAAATTCATCACATGATCTGAAAGTTATAACATATAAAATAATCATAAAACTAAATAAACCCATATGATCATTTTCTCTTGACACCTTCATGTGTTCTAAATATAACACCATCAAAATGCCTACTCAACATTTCTTGCTACATTGTAGATTTAGCTACGGGAAAACATTATCAAACTACCTAGGAGCCTAAATTTTCACTTTTATATATTATTTTTTACTTAATCACATGAAATTAAATTTAGTGCATATAAACTAGGCAAAAAACTAAACAAACCCATATGATCATTTTCTCCTTAATCATCAACATGTGGCAATGGTGATGTCAGCAAACTACCTACTCAGATTTTCTACCACTAGACCCAAAATGTCTAGATGAAAACAATGATCAAACAAATGAAATATAATCATTAATTAAAGTACTCAAATCATTATTGACTTCTGATAGGACCCCTTTCACATGATTAATATTTCAAACTCATCTCTAATCATCTCAAACCATGTCAAAAATAGAAGATCAATCAAGCCTATTTCAAGCAAACTAAGATAAGCACATTGCAAACTTTATCAATTATCACTTAGACTATCAAGACACTTCATCCACTCACTTGGACACATTAATGACATCATCATAACATCATTGACAACTCTCTAACACATGTATGTACTCCAGATTTGTTGTTATGATACTCAGCTCGAGCCTCCTTACTCAACAATGATATATAATGACATCTGCAACCTAAATCTCATTGAATCCCTCCTTTTTACTCATTTAAATGCCTCAAATCTTAGTGTATTTAATTCAAAATTCCTGAAAGGTCTCATGTCTATCCATCAAATGGAATTTTTAGTTGTTATTGGCTGAAATTTTTAGTTTTATTCAATGTTTTTGGTTTGTGTACACTTGTGGTATTGCTCAATGGGTTGTAGCCTCAACACTTGAAGAGATTGGGCCCACAAAGTCAACACCCCATTTTTTTAAAGGGGAACAAGGTAGGCCACCATAATATATAAAGTAAGATCTTGCATGTGGTGGATTATTAAAAAAAGTGTCCTATAATAATTCTCTCATATCATTACAAAAATATTTGGTGCTCATGTTATAAAATACAACTATGTAGGAATTCATCATCCATGAGCTTTTAAATCTCACTCCTAATGAACTGACGTAGGGAAATGTGGATAGCCATATATTTTATCCTTACTTTAAATATTTTTAGGATCAATAAAAATGTGAGAAATGCATCAATATCATCAATATATTTTGATATATGTTGAGTTACATACAAATAGGAATCCATGATTTCATATTCAATGTTTTAAATATCCTCACCTATATTAATGTACAAAAGTGGTCAGGACCCAGGTTCTAATTTTCATTCTTCAAAACCATAAAAAATTAAAAATCATGAAACAACACAATCCATCAATAGATCCTTCCATTGAGAATAGTCTTATTTACAAGGTACTTCAAGGATTCATGATTAGTGAATAAATAAAATGGTGTGGTTAATAGGTATTGATGGAATTTATGTAATGCTTACACCATTATGAGTGCCTCATGATCAATGGTTTTATAATGTTATTCAATTTATATAAGGTTCATACTAATAAATTGGATGAGATGGTATCTCATTCTTGATCAATTGAACTAGTGCCTATTATTATCCTAGATGTGTTAACATACACATGAAAGGGGAAGCCCAATCTATAAAATAGAGAATCATCACACTTATGAGTTCCATCTTCAATTTATCGAATGCTGCCTCTTACACCTCAACTCATATGAATGAATCATTTTTTGCATGAAAGTCTTGGCATAATGATGAACAAACTTTAGATAGTATCGCATATTCCCATAAAACATGCACACTTCCCACTAAGTGGTGAGTGTCTATAACTAAAGAATGAATTCCACCTTAGCAGGGTCGATAAGGAGGTCATCCTTATAAATCACAAGATTAATCAATGTGTTAAAGGGTGTCTAAAATATACATTTATTAAATTTGAGAGATATTTAAAGATGTAAATAACACTTTAACATGAGTCAAAGTTTGTCACAGTCATCCTTCACCAACATATAGACTGTCCAATCCTTCAAATACACTTGGAGGAACTGTTGAACAAAATCCTTGAAGAATACAATGAAAATACATGATAAGATTATAAGTGTGTTATTTATGCCAAATATCATGACATTGTAGGGAAAAAATACTCACTTAGTAGCAAATGTGGTCTTGGGCTTATCCTCCTCCACAATCTACACTCTGTGATATCTTAAAATCCATCAATGAAGGCACATCCAAACATCGGCTTCCTCCAGGGGTACCTCTCATTATTCATATTGATGGATAAATAAGATGTACTATAGATCCTTCTACCACTTAAATGGTCTATTATTCCATCACTAGTATTTTGGAACATATCATCATGCCTTGTGTTGTACTTCTTTTTTAAGGGGCCAGACCCCATCCTGCTAGTGGCATACCATGCATCATCAAGCCCAAATCTTGTGTAGGTTATAAAACCATTAGTATTATTGGTTGGTAAGGAAAGATATTTTATAACACACTTATTTCCTCTTAGTGTGCTATAAACTCTATTATGCCTAATAAATGGACACCATATTGGTTTATTTATTCTAATGGTGGATAAATCGCTCAAGCATGCACTTTAGGTAAAATCAAAATGGGCACTTCCTCAATAGTTTTTCATATGTCTTATGCCCTTTAGGGAATTTAACATATCTTTCCATAATTCACTCTAACTCACTAGCTCACACTTCTTCATCCATGAAGTTCACATCATCTGAAAGAGATTCTTCCTCATGTTATTCACATTTTGTGTGGTGGACCTCACAAAATTTCTTGAGTTGGACTTTCCCCTCTGATTAAGGTCCTTTTTGGCCATAACCTTCCACTAAATCTCATCATAATTATGCCTTTGGATATCACACTCATATATTCCCTCCATGCTAAGGAATTTATTCCATACTACCTTACATAAACCATGCCCGTTTCACCTTCTACCTTCAACACCTCACACATGTAGGAAATTATCTAGCCATTGGAAATTTCTCTAGTGTAATATTTATCATCAACATCTTGGTATCCAATGGAAAATGCTTAAAATATGAGCCTCTAGGTTTAATAAAAAACTAGTATTTGGCCTCCTCTAGACAAGAATATGGATACAAAAACTCTACCACATAGTTATTCAATGCCTTATGGTACTAAATGTCAATATCTTTGGTATAAATTATGTCTAGGTTCCTTAGCTAATCTATGCATTATTTTTTCCAATATTATTTCCATCCATAGTTTATACTCTTCTTCATAACATACATTGTAAGCCACATGTGCAGATGCATTGGTAATTCATAGAGTAATACCTCATAGAGTGCATTGTGTCGAATGTCTTCCACCCATTCCATTGGCTCTTAATATATTTGGTAAAGGTGGTTCATTATAAAAATTCATCCAACTACTCCAACCAATGCTAAATATTATCAAATGAAATCTAGTACATCATCCATCCTTACCATTACATCAAAAAAAATTGATCCATCCTCTCAATGGAGCCAAAAATGTTGGAGTCTTTTTTAGCCACCTGCATGTTATTTGTGAACACATCACAACTCAAATATTTCTACACCATAATATCACAAAAGATGTATTTTTTTACTCACCCAAGGTATAGAGAGAGGTAGCTAGGTTGGATCAAGATTAGCTAGAAATGGACTCATAGTACTCTTCTTGATCACATACCTATTACATGGGAGTACTTAGAAAGCCTCTACAAAAGTAATAATTCTATCAAATCATGATATTATCCCATTTAATACTAATTCCAAAGATTCATAACATTAGGTAAACATAATTGTGACATCTCATCGCAATAAATAGGAAATATAACCATATACAATAATGATAATACCTTTCATGATTGATAATTAATTCATAATTATAAGGGCCACTATGTCACTCAATATATAAAATCAATATTATAATGTGATACATGACACTTAGTAGTATCACAAGTTATCTATTTACTCCTCTCTTCACTCACACAAAAATTATCTTCTTGATTGAAACTTTGTCAATAATTTTGTAGCACTTCGTTATATCCAACTAGGTCCATTTACCTTCCCATGTCTATACCTTTTAACCCAAAATAGCTATGCATTAGTAGGTGTAGACATCCAATTCCTAACACCATTTGTGTTGAAATTTTTAATCTTAATTGAATTGCATTCAAATGCACATTTTAGGTCAAAATCATTAAAACACCCTAAATAGTTTGAACATTTACAAGTGTCAATTTAGGTCAATGTATCCCTAAATAGGGATATGCATTTTATGTGGTACCTAACTTTGATCAATTCATTTTGAATCAAAATGATGAATTTTCCTTTTTCTGCTCTGGATCACTCTTTTCTTCTAATTCATTAGTACAAATTGTGTAACTTTATTATTTTGTGTTGGCAGCATCCTAAATGGGAATACATTCCAACACATCTAACATCAACTTCTAATTCCAATCCAGTCAAATTTTGAGCCAATAATATGACATTTTGACCAATTTGATTAATTTGTGCACAAATTTCCAAGGTTTTGCATCAAAGTTGACTAATCATGTTTAAGGCTAATTAAACCAAATCAAGAGCTTAAGTTATTTTTCCATGAAAATTTTTGAATATTTATTTTTAGAAATTGATTGTCATGACCTGCATCATCAAATGACATCATCCTATGGGGTGGCATCCATAAGCCATAAATCCATAAAATATCAAGATTATAGGTCTCCCATGCCTCATTAAGACCCTCCATGCTTCTTAAATGCCCCTATATCCCAAATATTTATGAGGGATATTTATAGATTTATATATATAATTGAATTAATTCATAGCCACACATCTCAATCTTGAGATGGACGGTCATGGTTGATCCTGATCAATCTCAAAAATCTATAAATAGAGAGGCCATGAACATCATTTTTAAGTTTGATTTGTGCAAATTTATAATACAATTTTTTTTCCACAATCTTTTGAATTTTATTATTGATTTTAATTGAAAGCTTAATTGATAGGCAAATTAAATAGTTACATATCATGATCGTAGGTTTTGTGGAGTGTTTTTGAGACATTGGAGGAGTTTGGCACCATTTTTGATGAAGAAAAGGATGCTTGATTAAGGGATAATATGTTTTTGAGTCGATCTTAGAGGATGGATTCACTTGGGAAGGTATAGGTTTCTTTCTTTCTTTCATTTGTATTTCATTATCATTAACAATTCTTTCATGAATAGATAGGCTTACTTTAGTTTACTCTTATGCATTTTTCCTTTGATTTATTGGATTAATATTTGACTAATCATGTTATGTAATCCTCTCTACATTTTTGCATACCCAATGGGACCTAGCCTCAAAAATTTGGTCAAATTTCACCTACAAGCAACCTACTATCCATTGTCATGTAGGATCTTGGAGTGTGGAGGCAAACAAGGTAAATATTTGAGCAAAAATCCATTTTTTTGTAAGCCGCAATTTTATTCTCAAGATTATATAACCTAGCTCAACTATGTGCCCAACTTATCTTGAATCACCCTTGACTTAGCTTGAATCATCCTAACTCACCCTAACTCACCCCAACTCACCTTGACTCGGCCCAATTCAGCCCCAACTCAGCCTAACTCACCTCAACTCATCCTAACTCACCCTGACTTGCCTCGACTCATCCCAACCTAGCCAAAACTCACCTTGACTCATTCCAAATCACCCCTGACTCATCCTGACTCACACTAATTCATCTCGACTCACCTTGACTTATACCAACTCAACCCTAGCTTACCCTAACTTGCCTATATAGCCCAACTCACCTATCTAGCCTAACTCACCTATCAAACCAACTTGCCTGTCAACCCAACTCGCTTGTCAAACCAACTTGCCTATCAAACCAACTCAAATATCAACCCAAGAGATAAATTATTAATGTCATTTTCTCAAAATCTTAAGTGCTTCAAAGTGGGCCCTTAAAATTATGTTTTTGTAGGCTAAGGGGGTAGTTTGGAAGTTGGTTTGAATTCTTTTGACTAACCAAACACACTTTCATTTGGGTTTAAAATTAACATGCTTGATTTCACACATTTGAATTAGTGCTTAAAATGAACCTAATATTGATTTCACACATTTGAATTAGTGCTTAAAATTAACCAAATTCTTTTGATTAACCAAACACACTTTCATTTGGGTTTAAAATTAACATGCTTGATTTCACACATTTGAATTAGTGATTAAAATGAACCTAATATTTGGATAAGTTTTAGGTACATTTCATTTAGTGCTTAAAATACATCATAAATATTGCAACATTTTAAATTTGGTATTTTAATCATGAATCTAGGCTGTCTTGAATCTTTAATTTGGGCTTAAAATGAACTTAGGTCTTTATTAATTCACGTGGCTTTTTTTATGCAATATTTTACCATTTTAGCAATTAAGGCCAAGGGCCAAAAATAACATCACCTAATATCTTATTTGGTGCTTAAAATTAAACTCATTTATTAAGTTTGTATGCAATAAGTGATTAATTAATTGATTGGCAAAAAGAGGGACGTTGTGTGTATGCTCTTCCATCCATCCCCTTTATAGAATTTTTGGAATCAAAAGTGCCATCCTTATTGCAAGCATGCCTAGTCTAAGGCATAGAAATAATGTTGCTTAAAGTGCTCCCCAAAAACTTGTAATATTATTGGGTGATCTTGATGTGACCATAAAGTATTTCTATTATGTCTTTTATTTTATACAAACTTGTCTTGTGATGGAAAATTCATCACCTCCCATGAGTTCTCTAAGGCTAAATCACTAGGACGTATCTACACTTTGGACATCACACTACACTGATCAAGCAATGGATGTAGTGGTTGCAAAAAGGTCCAAACCTTTTTATAATAGGATAAGTGCCATAGACACCTAATTAAAGTGCATTAATTTTGCATTGTTTGGTGTGAAAGTCATTGTGCAATTAATCCATGTAGAATGATCAAAAACTTGCTAGTTTAGTTAACCCCACTTTGCCATACCTTATCATTTTAGACTTAAGATGATTTTTTTGTCATTAGCTTACTTGGTCTTGATTTATGTCTAAAACTACTTGTTAACTCAATGAATTTAACCAAAGCACATTATCCTCAAAATTCTTGAGCAAGGGAGGCATCATGCTATCCAATTGAAAAATTTATCTTTTCTTTATTGAAATTATTATCAAAAACTTTGTGTTATATCACCCCCTTTGGTGTTGTCCACTTGCCCAATTGAGTCTAGAAAATTTACAAAATTTGTTTACGTCCCTCATTTATAATTCACATTTGAAATTGAACCTTTCTAAGTTTTAAGGGTTGGTGTTTCAAATTGGGGTTGCCATTTGCACACTAAACTTGTTCTAACTTGGGTTAAATTTTCCATTTGGATTGAGGGTTATTTATTAGACTCAAAATCACATTATCATCTTAGTGGACTTAAGTCATCTTGCGTATCACTTACACTGAGTCTTAGAACATATTTTACCCTACTAAAACCATGTGGTGATGTTGTGCTACTCATTTGGTCCTAGTTTTTTACTTAGTGATTTGTGTATGTTTTTACATCTTGAGTTTCTTAGTTCATATTGTCTTCTTCATAATCTAAATAGATTTCCTCTAATTTTTTAGGTTCAACTTGTCAAAGTTGAAACTAGATTTTACGTTATAGGTGTATCACAACGATCTAGGCTTTGGTGTACTAGTTTTCACCTTGGATCTTTGAGTTACCTTACCCTCTTCCAATCTATACAATTTTAGCTTTACCAAAAGTTGAGTAAATTTGTGAACCAAATATTCTAATTGTATGTGGTTCCAAGCCACCCTCCTTTATAGTCTCTTTGGTACATTAGTCATTTTTTAAAAGATAACTAAGCATACCTCATTTGAATGTTTGCAAAACATTGATCCAAATCTAGTCAAATGTAGAGAACAAATATTTTTTAGACATGACTCAAAGGTTCACTCATAGTGGGGCCTCTTATGGCCTTAGCTATGAGGATGATAAATTTATGATGGTCAAGACAACCCCATTATTTTTTATGACATCCCCACAATAGTAGGATCCAAAGTTGATTACAATGCATACTGACCCCAAGAAGATCAAGATGAAGCACTTCTTAGGTTGATAGAATTAGGTGCTAGACTACCTTCAGACTTTATTATAGAATAATTGCATACCTTAGTTAGAGAAGGAGAAAAATGATGGAAAGATAAATATTTTGCACAAATAGACATACATTCTTATAATAAAGGAAAATAAATAAAAATAGAGTCAATGATATGTGGATCAACTTATCACAGACTTAACTGGCTCGTTAGTTGCCACTTCAATTCACAATGATGCTTCGAAAGAATAGGGAAATGTGGTCGAAAGTATGCAACAAACATTTGATGATAAGATAACCATAGTGGATCAAGGTAACCTAATCAAAGAGTCAAAGTCACAAGAGATCTTACAAAATGTTCCATTTGTCATGGATTATACATTCTTCAATCATCAAGACCCTCTTGTTACTTTTCAAAATCAAAGACCTAAACATTCAGTGTGAATTGAGGAAATCCCTCAAGATAATTTGGCTAGTTCATTCCAACCAATACAAAAATTGGTAAATAAACATAAAACTCCCAAAAATTGGTAAACAAACATAAAACTCCTAAAAATCAACAAAGTACTAAAAAATTGAAATTAGGGAATGTTTTACAATCCAAAAATCAATGGCCTATTTTATCAACTCAAGGAGTGAATCAGAACCAAGGAGTGGATTGAAAGGTTTACATATCCTATAAATCCACACAAAACTAGGGGCACATTCCACCCCAAAAATAACAAAACCAAGGGCACATTTCACCCTAACAACAACAAAACTAGGGTCACATTCCACCCCAATAACATCTTATCCAATCCACAAAAGCACCAAACATGTAAGAGTGAAATTCTATGAAGGAAATTGTTTAAAGATTGAAGACGAATACTAGAGTTAAAAAGCACAAATTTGATGAGATATGTCCATATACATTGATTTATCTATTCTCCAAAACCCCTTTCCACCTCATTTTGAGGCACCCAAATTTGATAAGTACAAAGGAAATGGAGATCCATGTGAGCACATACATGCATTCTTTATCTTATGTCAAGAGGTTTCTTATAGTAGCAAGTACTTACTTTGACCATTTCCATAAAGTTTAGTAGGATAGGCTTTAGATTGGCTACTTAAACTACCCAAGGGATTAGTTGTGGACTGGAATGACTTATCAAAGAAGTTAGATAACCATTTCTCATATAACATAGAACATGAATTGACCATTGTTGACTTGTGCAAAGCCAAACAATGTGATGGTGAAAGTTTTACTGCATATTTGCAAAGGCAGAGAGCATTGGTGGGCTACTTTCAACATAACTTGCCAGACAAATAGTTGGCTGATATATTTGCATTGAGATTGCATCTTGAAGTCATGCATAATCTATGGCTAGATTATGATAACTCATTTGAATAAATTATTGACAAAAGAGTGCAGATTGAGAAGGCTCTTATTATTAAAGGCCTTGTCAATATTTTTATTAAAAGTTAGACATATAATCAAACTCAATCATCAGTTCAAATCGTTAAGCAAGACAAGCCCAAGGGATTTAAAAAAGAACATGGTTGGAAATGGAGCGATTGAAACAAGGCATGTATAAATGGTATAGGCTATGCCTATCCCAAATGTACAAATAACTCCCCCATATCCACCACCTACTTTGTAGAGACAACTTCCATGAATGACATTTCATAAAAATTTTAGAGTCTTTAACAAGTTAGGAAAAGCAATTGAAATAGTGTTACAAAATCTCATCATTGCTAATTTGATTGTATGGCCAATACCAAGGCCATTTACTCAAGATCAACCAAAACTAGATTGATACAAGGAGAAGAAATGGTGTAACTTTCATCATGTTGTTGGAAATGGTGCATATCGGTGCATCCAATTATGGCACATTATTGAAGACTTTATTGAAAGTGGTGAACTAGAAATTAAGTTGGCCCCTAACTAAGACACAAATTAGGATATGGGGATTTAAAAATACCCCTTTCCTTGACATAATCCACCACCATCAAGAAATAATCAAAACCAAGGTCAGAATTAAGGATAGAGGCAAAATCAGAACTAACATCAGGGTTAAAATCATAATGAGCATAATAGGGATCATAATGCCCATACTAACAATGTTCCATATGAATATAATAATACTATGGGGCACATTTATTCTACCACATTACCACTGTTACTATGAAACCATGTGGATAATCTCATGTTCCTCATAACATGAGACCCATCATTATAGGGTCAACACCCTCTCCCCTTAGTAATACCATGTTGAGACCGCATAAGCATGTTGTAACTCCGTTTGCATAGGTTACTAGTTTTGAATAATAGCACCCTTTGTCTAATTATAAAGGATTATCATCAAATCAAAATTGTAGTAATACAAATAGGTTCCCGTGAGTCACCATCTAATGCCCTTCACCTTCCTCTTATAATTCTAATGACTCCTTACCACCTCTAGGTTGTGTAATCGCAACTAGATGCCCATGAGTCACCATCCAGGGTAATTCACCCACTTCTTCCATGAAACCTAATGATAGCATTGTGCTGATGGTTCTAAAGCCAAATATTATGCCAACAAAGACTAAAATAGCTCAATCCATAATTGAAAACCCTATAGTTTAGTAGACTAATTCAACAAAACCCTACATAAATTTCCATATCAAAACTCTTGTGGACATCTGATGTCCATACAACTATCATGAACAACCTTTTGAAATAATCTACTGTGACTAATGATATAAACCCTGATCATTTCTATAATGTAGTAGGACATTTGTCTTCATTTTGGTAAATCATGTTTGACCACAAAGACATGTCCACTCTTGGCCCAAACCATAATAACCCACTATACATTGAGATAATCATTGTAGATCATAAGATCAAGTAGGTTTTTATAGATAATGGTTCAAGGCTAAACATCATATCTCTCAAATTCGTATGATGATTGGGCTACATGGATAAATACATTCAACCAAAAACTATTACAATCAA
The DNA here is from genome assembly GCA_037957365.1 of Torreya grandis. Taxonomy (NCBI): domain Eukaryota; kingdom Viridiplantae; phylum Streptophyta; class Pinopsida; order Cupressales; family Taxaceae; genus Torreya; species Torreya grandis. Next base: position 72,495 of record JARHVA010004662.1, read on the forward strand.
GGCTTATGATAACATCGAGAGGGAGTCTTCTGGTATAATCTGGTTGCCAGTCATGGTTGGGTCCATTTCTCATCACACATTATTCCATATTATGGATATTAAAATTTTGTATAACATACTTCTTATTCATCCCTAGATCTATGAAGTATAGGTAGTGCCATCCACTCTTCACTAGTGCCTTAAGTTTCCCCATGATGAGATCAAGGTTACTAGTCCCACTGATCAACAACCATACCAATATTGCAAACATCTTGAAGCTGAGTTTCATAATTATAACTATTTCCTAAGTTATGAATTCATTGTGAAAAATAACAAATCCATCATTTCCCATCAATCTCCATCTAATTATATCAACCCTGGTGATCTAGATTCCACATCAATCAATCCATTTCCTATAGCTCTTGAAAAATAGGTTGTTATTAAAGACGTGGGTATTTCTATGTACCATCTGAAGGATGTCCTCCATATTGTAAAATTACCTAAATCCCCTAAATCATTTGGAAATCCTAAAACATCTAAGATTCCTAATGGACCTAACCAAATTTGGTAGCCAAAGAAGAAACAACACAAACCACCTATGGTTTTTGTACCTGCAATCATGTCGAAGAAAGATTAAGAGGCTTTTATTGAGGGAGATTAGTTATATTCTAAAGGCTTTACTAATTGATTATATAATCCCAAGTATCTTATTCCTAACTAGATAATGGATCATCTTGAATATATAAGGAAAGGTCATGGCCCATAAGCGTAAAGAATATTATTACCCTTATCAGTTGGAGTTATCAATTGGAATTATGGTCTAAGATTTAAACCACTAGAAGGTGACATCATGAATTTTGATAGTGACTCTTCTAAAGTGACTAGCGATGAGACTCCTATAAGTGACATAGCATCTCATTATAGCCTTTTATATGAGCTTTCTAAGTTGGATCTATTTGATTCAAATGCTATATTAACCATAACACCTATTGGAGCTTCCCATCTTGAAGCAAGAACCTATCCTAGTGGCGCTTCCCTTCCTAAAGTAGGACATTATATCTTTACCATTTGAGCTTCCCATCTTGAAGCAAAACCTCATTATTCCCTATGCCTTTTCCATCCTAAACTCATATATTAGGACCAACAAAATTTGGTCATATGCCTTGATGAGTTTCAAAATGAAGAATCAATTATAGAATATATGGGCCTAAGAGATGGATTGCCCATCGATGATCACATGCAGGGCTTTGATTTTTCATTAAATATTTCTACTTAATTTTGAGAGTATGAAAACTTTATTGGTCATAATAAAGAATAAACATCAATATATTCAGGTGAAAACCTCATTGAGGTGCTCGTTGATCAAGGAAAAAGTAAAGAAAAAGACAAGCCTTTGAGTGAAAACATGTTTTAGACACTCCTAGGTGGGAAAGTTTGCTCATCCCATCAGGACATAGAAGGTCCATCTAGCCCAAGTTCCATATCTAGTACAATCATCTCTTCATAACAACATCAAATATTTGAGCATCTTGCTCTTGAGTTTCCAAAGGTTTTTGCTACTTGGCCTTTACCTGAGATGGCTGATTCTGATTCATCATACTATCCAAACTTTAAGAGTACCAACAAGAAGATGTAGTAAAATAATATGATCATGATCATGCCTTGCCCAAAATTCTATAATATGGATCCACACTTCTTATGGAGAACATGATATAAGTGAACTTGAGAACATATGAGGATCCGAAAATTATTTATCTTGGAACTTCCCTTACTAAAGCAGAATGTGATCATATTATATCCATTCTTAAGGATTATATAGAAATATTTTCATGGGCATACTTTAACATGCCAAGCTTGGACCCTAATTTGGTTGTGCATCACCTTGTTTTCCATCCTGATGCCAAACCAATCAAACAAAAACTAAGAAAAATGTATCCACACATCACACTATTGGTTAAAGCCAAACTGGAAAAGTTATTAGGAGCCAATTTTAGTAGACCATTGGATTACTCTAAATGGGTTTATAACATAGTCCCAGTGAGTAAAAAGACCCTAGGTATATGTATTTGTATTTATTTATGATATATCAATAAATCATGCCCCAAAGATGATTTTCCTCTACCTAAAATCAACATGATCATTACCTCAACTGTTGGTTATGAGATGCTATCTTTAATGGATAGATTTTTTGGTTACAATCAAATCAAGATAACCCATAAAGACTAGCACAAGATTGTGTTCACCACTCTGTGGGGGACATTCTATTACCAAGTCATGTCATTTTGCTTAAATAATTTTGGAGCAACATATCAATGCATAATGATTGTCATCTTCCATGACATGATGCACGACAATGTAGAGGACTATGTTGATGGTATACTAGCAAAGTCACAAACAAGAGATAGACATCTTGATGTTTTATGAAGAATCTCTGAGAGGATTCATGAATATAAAGTCTACTTGAATCCTAAGAAATGTGTCTTTAGAGTCACATCAGGGAAATTGCTAGGGTTCATTGTATTACAAAGAGAGATTGAAGTCAACCCTACCAAGGTCGAGGCTATTGTGGAAATTCCTCCACCAAATAATCTTAAATAATTATGAATCTTATAAGGAAAGATCCAGTCTATACATGGATTAATTTCTTAATTGGTAGATAAGTGCTACCCATTTACTCATCTTTTGAAGAATGTTCATTCCAATGGGATGAAGATTGTCAGATAGCATTTTCAAAGCTTAAGACATACTTGGACAATACACCAATCTTAAGACCACCAACACAAGGAAAGCCACTAATTCTTTATATATCAGTGATAAAACATGCACTGGGGGCACTTTTGGCCCAACATGATGATCATGGTAAGGACCACAATGTTTATTATTTAAGCTGCACAATGGTGGATTATGAATGTAATTATATGTCTATTGACAAGGCATGTTTAGCTATGGTGTTATCCACTCAAAAATTGTAACATTATATGCTAAATAACAAAACTATTGTCATCACCAAGGTGGACCCACTCAAATTCCTCTTGTCTAAAGCAACTCTTTAAGGATATATGACTAAATGGGTTATGTTATTAAGTAAGTTTGATATTTAGTTCTAGAATCAAAAGGAAGGTAATTAATGACCAACTTGTGGAAGCTCCTATTGAGGCCATCAACCTCTCAAGTTTGAATTTCTAGATGATTCTATCATGATGATAGAATAAGCATCATAGGAACCTAGATAGTGGATTCTCTATTTTGATGGATCCTTCACATCTTGCAGATCTAGAGCTAGCATATTGTTGATCATACCATAGGGGGACTTGATTCCCAAAGCATTCCATATAAAATTTCAATGTACAAATAATATGGCTGAGTATGAGGCATTGATTGCAGGGCTCCACCTTGATATACAATGGGATATTCAAAGTTTAAATGTTTATGGAGATTCACAATTGATCATCAATTAGACCACTAATTAGTATCAAACAAAAGATGACAAGTTTGTTTCTGATAAGTAAATTGTTGATAACCTCAAAACACATTTTAAATCTCTACAGTTTAAGTAAGTTTTGAGAGTAAATAACAGATCTACTAATGTAATGGTGACAATTAGTTCTATGATTCAAATGGATGGTAGTGATAAAGAGTATCAATTCCTGATTGAAAATCTTCTTTAGCCTATGCATATTATACTAGATTCAAAGAGAGTATGCACCATTACTAGTTCTAATCCCCCACCTAAACTACCATGGTACCAAGATTTTTATAACTATTTCCATAGTCATGTCTTCCCTGCCAACCTTTCCAACAACCAAAAAAAATTTATTCTCTCATCGCTTAACATGTTATACTCTCCTTGGAAACATGATTTAACATAAATGCTATGATGGAATGCTTCTTCATTATTTATCTTTGAGAGAATCTAAGTTGGCACTAAAGGAGGTTCGTGAAGGAATGTGTGGGGCCCACACCAATGGTGTAGTCCTAGCAAAGAATCTCCTTAGAATAGGATATTATTGGCCCAAAATAGAGATCGATGCTTGAAACTATGTAAAGAAGTTATTCTTTGTCACCATCATAGAAACTTGATAATTGCACCTTATTTACCACTACAATCGATCACAAGACCATGGCCATTCTCATCATGGGGTCGTGATCTCATCAAGAAAATTAACCCAACATATTCAGATGGCCATAAACACATTTTGACCAAAATTGAGTACTTTACCAAGTGGATTGAGGCCATTCCTCTCACTTATTTTACTAGGAAGGAGATAGCTAAATTCATTCATTACCATATCATCTGTTGATATAACATCCCATCCCATATTATATTTGATAATGGTGGATCTTTTGTGAACCATGATGTAAAATATTTTTGTGAAAAATTTAAGATCAAGCGTAAGAAATTAACTCCATATAATCCACAAGGCAACAGACAAGCTGAGGCATCGAACAAAACCATTATAGCCATCTTAAAGAAGATTATAAATGATGTTGTATGTAATTAGAACTTACAACTCTTTCTTACCCTTTGGGCTCATAGAACTAATCATCAAACCCCAACTGGAGCCACTATATACTCTCTTGTTTTTGGCATTGAGGCTATTATCTTGGTCAAGATTGAGATACCATCATTATGACTATCACTAGAGCACATTGAAGATGATGAAGACTATAGGGCCTCATGACTCCAAGAACTATAACTTCTTGATGGTAAGGATTTAGTTGCCCTAGAAAACTTACAGGCCTATCAAAATAAATTTTGGAGAAGCTACAACAAGCATATTCTCCATCAAGAGTTTGATATTGGTGACTTAGTTTTGAATATTATCAATGAACAAACTGAGGCATCAAACAAAAACATTGTAGCCATCTTAAAGAATATTATCAATGACATTAGCTGTAATTGGCACTTTTAACTCTTTCCTACCCTTTGGGCTTATAGAACCAATCATTGAGTCCCAATTGGAGCCACTCCATACTCCCTTATTTTTGGCATTAAGTCTATTATCCCAGTCAAGATTGAGATACCCTCATTATGAATATCACTAGAGCACATTGAATATGATGAAGACTGTAGGGCCTCATGGATAAAAGAACTAAAACTTCTTGATGGTAATCATTTGGCTACCCTAGAAAACTTGCAGGCCTATTAGAATAAATTGTGAAGAAGATGCAACAAGTGAATTCTCCCTCGAGAGTTTGAGATTGGTGGTTTGGTTTCACTTGTCTATGTGGTAATGGTTTATGAGCTTGAATGTTGACAACCTCATGGGCATCAATGATGGCCTCATGGACATCAAATAATGGGTGCAAGAATGTCAAAACCAAAAGAACATGAATGTTGAACACAAAAATAAAGGTAAGTTTTAACCTAATTGGTTAGGAACATATGTTGTCAAGCTAAACTATGGATCAAGGGCATATTGACTTGCTAAACTTAACAGTGAAGAACTCCTAGAGCCCATGAACATTGTACACCTTAAGAAGTTCTACGCATGAACAAATTTGAACCATTGTCTACAAGACCCCTGACTTGGGGGTAACTTGTGCTGAAGTAATTTTATCTCACCAGTTTATCCTACCTTGAACACATTTTATACTACTATGGCCTACTCTTCACATCTCAGGATAGTGAATGCTTTGAATCATTATCACTTTAAACACATTTTATCCTATCCTAGATCATTCTCTTTGATAACCATATTCTTTATCCCACTCTGGACCATCCATTTGTTGGACCCTATTCATTAGACCATTCTCCTTGAGAACCATATTCTTTGTTATATCTTGGGCATGTTGTTAGCTTGAACACTTTTTATCCCTCAACCAATTATGATCTTGATTATGTCTCATGACCATTATGATCATCTTTAGCACCAATTCTATAAAGCAATTTAGCCAAAATAATATTTTATATCTTCTTCTATAGATAAATGAACATAGATAATTTTTAATGTTATTTCATGTTGCACATTGTTCTATGTTACATTTGTTTCTCTTTGTAAGCATTTTTTGTCTTATTATGATCCTCGCTTTCATTGATTTATGAACATGGGCTGTTTCAATTGGCCTAGCTATTTTATTGGAACCTCTAATCTTAGACAAGCATCTCCTTGGCTAGATAGGTCCTACCTTGTGCATATTTTATCTCAAAAACATTAGAAATACTTTGAAAATACCCAAAACATTAGAACACACTCCATAAAAGAACAAAAACATTATCTCATGCTTCTGTACATTTGTACATTCCCATCTCACCATGCTATGTGCTTACCATTTTTCAAGAAAGAAAACACCTATTCATCTTGTCCCATGTACTTGCCATTTTGCAAGATCATTATTTATCATCTCATTAGCTTGTTGTTTGCAAGACCATTCTCATTTTTTTGTCATATCTTCCATTTCTTCTATAAGATCATTCATGTTGGTCTAATCATCATTTTTCTTCTACCTCATCTCTTGGGAGAACTATATTTGGCCTAAATTACATGTTGGAACATGAATCCATGTAATGATGTAGGTAACATCCACTTGTCTTGTACATCTGGAGTCAACTCATCCAACCCCTTCCTTTTCTTCTCTTCCCCCATTTCTTTTATCATTATTCCTCTTTAATCAGGGAACAATTGTTGTGTCATTTTTCTTTGTTATGTTATTGTGGAAAGTAACACCTCTATCGCACGTGCATGAATATTTGTCTTTAAACCACACTCACTTGGTTTTTTTGTTTATGTGTGTTTATTTATGTTTTCTTGGTGTTTTTTTGTGCTTTCACACCTCTCCTTTTATTTCTTCTCTTTTTCTCTTTTTATTACTTCTTGTCTCATCTTGATCTTGTGTTTTTCTATTTGATTTTGCTTTTCTCTTTTGTGTTCAATAATGTCTTGGTGGTCCACATGGATCTTGCTTATTCATATCTTGGTATCATGTTGTTCAAATGTTCTTGAGTTTTTTTTTTAAAATTTTTTGTTCCTACTTAAGTCTTGATTGATCATATCTTGATTTAAAGTTAGGTTAATTTATGTTTATCTTTGCTTTTTTGTTTAAATGTAAATAGCTATAACTCTAGTTTTGGTCATTGTTTTACCATTATCCTTAGTTAAAGGTATTCACATTTGAAATGACTCAATGCAATTGGAATATTATGTCATTATAAGTTATTAATACTTATGATGCCTAATTGTTTTTCTATTGCAAGTACTTTATGCTCATTTTCAATGTCTTAAATGTTAACACAACTCTGATGAATGATTCTCAAGAACAATTTGCATAATCTTGGATCATGATATGAAATTAGGCATCTAGGTATCATGTATTTTAGTAGCTTTGAATCTATGGTTAGACGTGCATCTCTTCACATAAATTGTGAGTATAATTAATTCTTGGTCATTTTTCATCATTCCTCATTCGATTCTCTCCCAAAGTTGGGTGAACTACATTGGCCTAAAGTTCAGGTTGGAACATGAGTTCATGAAACTATGTAGGCAGTACTCAATTTCTATTGAGGTTAGCTCAGTTATCTTTCATTATTATTTTAATCTCTTTCATCATGTTTTGAATTATTATATGCTTGGTTTCTTGTGGATTTCTAAGCCATTACACTATTGCATGTACATTTTCAACAACTCGCTTTAACATATCTTTTGGGTTATATCCTTGAGCTATTTTGCTTGCTAATTTCCCATGCTGGGGCACAACATTTTAACAATGTCAAAATCACATAATCCCTAAAGGGTCAAAACCATTATTTATTCTTTATCAAGTAACCAAAATTTGCCCTATTGAGGCAAAAATTATTTTATCATGATCACATTTGATTTACTGGGGTACTTCTTATTATCTTATCTTTAGAGACCCCATTATAGTGGTGTTTCCCTTCATAAATTAAAACATTCTCTCTTTTCCTCTAATTCCAGGCTCTCCACACTAATGCCCACAATGGAAAAAAATTTAGTGTGTAACCTATCTCGGGATTGATCAATACCATAAGTGCGTAGATTGTACTCTCAAATTAGGTACATTTTAAAGTGTGTCCCTTACATTTATGGATTGTATCTTTTCCAATCTCCTCATCTATTGGGGCCTATTAAATCTCTCATTGTCCATTTTTTTTGAGAGTCCATTATTCTCTTTCATCATAGTATGTCCTCTCGAGGGGGCATCATGGGTCTGCTCCAATTTCTTCTTAAAAACTCTTTTCTTTGAAAAGATGTTGCTTTACTTAAATGTATTACTATGCCTTCACAAATAGGGGTAAAATGTAGACATCCAATTCCTAACACCATAAGTGTTGAAATTATCAATCTCACTCAAATTGCATTCAAATGCACATTTTAGGTCAAAATCATTAAAACACCCTAAATGGTTTGAGCTTGTCATTTACAAGTGTCTATTTAGGTCAAAGTTGTTAGTGGTATTAGCACTGAACCTACAACCAAGCTCTGATACCAACTGTTAGGATCCCACTCTCCACAATAAGAGTATATATATGGTTACCTTTGTATTAGATACTAAACACGAAATTTAACCAGAATGATAAGTAACTAGAAATATGAAACAACACAGGAATATGAGAGACAATACACAATCTTGTATTAATAATCACTCAGAAGAAAATACAATAAAGAAGATGCCACTTCTTCTTCCACCTCTAAGGCTTGCCACACCTCAAGGACTTCTTCCCTCTCTCTCTCTTACGGTCCCAACAATCAACTCAAATATAGAATTGATGTTCACCTCCACCAGTCAGTAACATGCTGCCAGTACACCAAGCACACAACCTTACTCCAAGTAGATCTCCCTTCTCTTGCTGCCACCTACAAGTCAATAGACCTTACTCACCCTTGTAGATCTCCAAACATGGCCCTGCACACCTGCTGACCAAGATCATACATACAAGAAGAACCCTTATGATTCTCCAAACCAACACCTACACTTGGTACTGTGGAACTAGGAGGAACACACCATTGCTCTCTTCTCTCAGAAGGAGCTTATTTAGCTCTCTTACTCCCTAGCACAAGTTTAAAATACAGCCCATGAGTTTATTATATAGATATCATGCTTACAATAATTAGACTTAATTACAATAATTAGACACATAACTCAAGACCAAAAATAGCCTTTACATGCAAACTCTCGATTCAACGAACTAACTATCCATGCAACGAATAGTTCTGGAACCACCACAGGTGATCGACATCGGTCCCTGTCTGCCTGGAGGTGACCGACGTCGGCTGACCTCCTACTGATGCCGGTTGTCTTCTACCCAAACCTGCCGATGTTGGTTGCCTTCTGCACTACACTCTACCAACGCCGGTCTCCCAAGAACTTAGCAACCTCCTCCATGTTTGCACTAGTTGAAGCTTTTAGCTCCACAACCTAACAATCTCCCACTTGGAGATAAACAGCTACAACTGTACCTATACCTGTACACCATATAATTTGTTTCCTGGCTTGTATCCCTCTTCAAGATCAACCTTGAAGACCAACCACCACACAAACTATGGTACACCTCCTATCATCCAAGTAATCTGCCACATCCGAACCTACAAACCCATGTAGTAAAGTCTTGACCCTGCATAGCATGAATACCTGCTACTGGTCCCTCTCAAATACCTGAGAACCCACTTCCCTGAATTGGCTCCTAACTCTCTGACAGCTCCCGCTACTTGGGAAAACTTAGGCCTATACCAGACCTCATGTGATTTCAGACACTAAACTATCCAGCCCATGGTGTGCTCTGATTATGCATCTTGCGTAATGAACCTCGCCAACACTTGATTCACATCAGCTCCCACTAGAGACAAAATCAACCTGTGATTTCCATGTCTCTCTTGCCAAAGAATTTTGCTACTCCAAATTCCTCATGACATGCCACTAAACTAACCTTACCCTTAGCTCATCAAAACCCTGTATGTACAAAACTTAAACATGCATACCATCCACATACAGTAATAGGATGATGTCGTGACTCATCATCCACCTGCTAAGAAAAACACAATGGTTACCCTGACATTGACTAAAGCCATGCTTTGTCCTCCACCTGTCAAAACCTGTACCACAATCCTGCAGCTTCCTCAAGACCATATGACTTAGCTTTCCATCTCACGTGTCCATTCTCTCTATTATTCAACTAAGGTATCCATTCATCTCTGTGCTTTCATATCGACTGGCAACCCTACCAAATCTCCTGCTTGGTTCTGCATCCTATTCCTGCCACGCTCCCACTGTTTCCTGGATCCTTCCTGCTCTGTAGTGAGAAATGAGTATAAAGAAGAGGAACAATGAATTTGAGGCTTACTTACACCTTTAGTCCTCCATATGGGCATTTGAGACTCCTTGACAGCTTGCTGTCCACCCAAAATCTGTCTCAGTGACCAATGCCAGTCACATCTTAGTCTGCACCTGACCGTCATCAGTTCCTACGACTGCCTCATCACCAACGTCGATTCTCTTGGCCGACACCAGTGTTTATCTACCCCTAATTTGCTGATGTCGGTCTGCACATAGCTGATGTCGGTCCCTGCATGGATGTCGATGCCAATTTTCTAACTGATGTCGGTCTCTGTGTTCTCCTTGTGAGTGACAACTTTTACCCGCAAGCTCCTTTTGGGTCAAAACCCTATTCAAATCAACCTTGCTCTACTCAAAATTCTTCAGCCCCTTGAACTGATCTCTGTCCGTCATCTCCTCCATGAAAACCAAGGCTTTCTAGTTATTAAGTTTGTCAAAAACATCTGTCTTCCGCTTAAGAACATGCATTTACCTCCTACATATGTGACCAAGCCTACAAAGCCACATCTCTGCAACAAAAGGTGAATCAGTAATATAAGTAGATAGATAAAGGATACCTACTTTCTTACCACCATCTAATTCAAGTGCATCCACTGTGAGAGTTACTGTGCATCTCTCATCACCCAACTTTCCTGAAGAAATTAGACTCATCTCCAAGACTGGTCCCTGCATGACCTCCTTCAACACCCGTGTGTTATCCATCTACAATTTTAGCTTCACTTCCCCTTCGTCAATCATCTAACAAGGCTCACCAACCCCTAAATAAATCTCTCTAAAGTCTCCCTGGACATACCCATGAAAAGATGCTCTATTTTGGGCTGCATGGAAAGAGGCAACAGAATCTGTGAACCAAGATTCTACTTTATCCAGAACATCCTGTGTAACAACATCTGCAACACCTGCTCTTTCAGTTCCTTCATGTTGATCTTCTACCAACCAACAATCTGTCTTTACCTGCTCTTTCTTTCCATCAATCAGACCATTCGTGTTATTCAGTTTATCCATTCGTAGTTTACTTTCTTCTACCATTGCTATACTCCCACTCAATTAGAAACCGCTGTGAGTACCCTGTAATCAACAAACACTAACCAGATCTGAAACCACCTGTTAGTAACCCAACCTAAAGCTCTGACACCGATTTTTAGTGGTATCAGCACTAAACCTATAACCAGGCTCTGATACCAACTGTTAGGATCCCACTCTCCACAATAAGAGTATATATATGATTACCTCTGTATTAGCAACTAAACATGAAATTTAACTAGAATGATAAGTAACTAGAAATATGAAATAACACAGGAATATGAGAGACAATACATAATCTTGTATTAATAATCACTCAAAAGAAAATACAATAAAAAAGATTCCACTTCTTCTTCCACCTCTAAGGCTTGCCACACCTCAAGGACTTCTTCCCTCTCTCTCTTACGGTCCCAACAATCAACTCAAATATAGAATTGATGTTCACATCCACCAGTCAGTAACATGCTGCCAGTACACCAAGCACACAACCATACTCCAAGTAGATCTCCCTTCTCTTGCTGCCACCTGCAAGTCAATAGACCTTACTCACCCTTGTAGATCTCCAAACGTGGCCCTGCACACCTGCTGACCAAGATCATACATACAAGAAGAACCCTTCTAATTCTCCAAACCAACACCTACACTTGGTATTGTGGAACTAGGAGGAACACACCATTTCTCTCTTCTCTCAGAAGGATCTTATTTATCTCTCTTACTCTCTAGCACAAGTTTACAATACAGCCCATGAGTCTATTATATAGATCTCATGCTTACAATAATTAGACTTACTTAATTACAATAATTAGACATGCAACTCAAGACCAAAAATAGCCTTTACATGTAAACTCTCGGTTCAACGAACTAACTGTCTGTGCAACAAACAGTTATGGAACCACCACAGGCGACCGACATCGGTCCCTATCTGCTTGGAGGTGATCGACATCGGCCGACCTCCTGTCGATGCCGGTTGTCTTCTGCCTAAACCTGCCGATGTCAGTTGCCTTCTGCACTGCACTCTACCGACGCCGGTCTCCCTGGAACTTAACAACCTCCTCCATATTTTCACTAGTTGAAGCTTTTAGCTCCACAACCTAACAAAAGTATCCCTAAATAGGGAAATGTATTTTATGTGATACTTAACTTTGATCAATTTATTTTGAGTCAAAATGATGATTTTGTCTTTTTATGCTTTGGATCACTCTTTTATTCTAATTCATTGGTACACATCATATACCTTTGTTATTTTATGTTGGTAACATCCTAAATTGGAATACGGTTCCAATGCATCTAAAATCGACTTCCAATTCCAATCTAGTCAAATTTTGAGCTAATAATATGACATTTTGACCAATTTGATTAAATTGTGCACAAATTGCCAAGGTTTTGTATCAAAGTTGACTAATCATGTTTAGGCTAATTAAACAAAATAAAGATCTTAAGTTAATTTTCCATGGAACTTTTTGAATATTTATTTTTAGAAATTGATTGTCATTAACTACATCATCAAATGACATCATCCTATGGGGTGGCATCCATAAGCCATAAATGCATGTAATATCAATATTATGGGTCTCCCATGCCTCATTAAGACCCTCCATGCCTCTTAAATTCCCCTCTATTCCAAATATTTATGAGAGATATTTATGGATTTAATTATATAATTGGATTAATTCATGGCCACATATCTCAATCTTGAGATGAAAGGTCATGGTTGATCCTAATCAATCTCAAAAATCTATAAATAGGGAGGCCATGAACATCATTTTTAATTTTTATTTGTGTAAAGTTATAATGCAAATTTTTTTCCACAATCCTTTGCATTTGATTATTGATTTTAGTTGCAAGCTTCATTTATAGGCAAATTAGATAGATACATATCATGATCCTAGGTTTTGTGGAGTGTTCTTGAGACATTGGAGGAGTTTGGCACCATTGTTGATGAAGACAAAGATGCTTGATCAAGGGAAAACATGTTTTTGAGCCGTTCTTGGAGGATGGATTCACTTGGGAAGCTATAAGTTTCTTGCTTTCTTTCATTTGTCTTTCATTGTCATTAGCAATTCTTTCATGAATAGATATGCTTAATTCAATATATTCTTTTGCATTTTTCCTTTGATTTATTGGACTAATGTTTGACTAATCATGTTATGTAATCCTCTCTACATTAGGTAGGTTAATTTACACCAATAATCAGTTAATGTATTTTCTATAAACTTTGTATTTAATTTGAAATTCCCTTCGAGGTTATTTACCTAGTCATATGTCATTGATTTTAATTTTCCTATGAAGAACTAACTATAATTCATAACTTAAATCATTGACTTCTTTCTATTCATGCTGATTTAGATAGGTGTGATGTTGGCATGTGGTCACTTCAACCATTTCCTTAACTACACTATCAGTTACATGCACATGGATTGGTTATGTTAGTGCATGTCATTCTCTACTTCATTGAGGTACTACCATCTATCTTTGGTTACATTTATCTTGCATGCACACATGGACTAGTCTTAGTTGGTGCATGTCATGTTTTGAGACTTTAAGGTACCATTGTTATGATGGATTTTTTCACAAATAGGAAAGATATCCAAACTCTGAGGTCAATGCCTAAAAACCCTCTATGACACTCTAGCTCTCACATAGTGACAAGGATGATTAAATAAACATTATGTATCTCATTATGGGCATAAAAAAATATTAGATATACAAAGGGTTCAATGTTAAGTGGGGTTCCCTTTAGGTTCATACCACCTTTGGGTCCCTTGGGGACCCTCAAAATTCCACCTAAGACAAAATGGTACTTCTTAAATAAAAGGGTGAAAACTCATTATATTTTGTGTTTTCGTTCATGAAAACCTTTCCTTGTGGAAGAGCACAAAAACATCAGGGGGTAGGGCTTTTGGGTCACCTATATTTTGGGCCTCTACAGAGGCCCAAATTAGTTGCATAAGGTTCTAAGGCACTATCCCCTCTAAAAATGATCTCTTTGAAAAAGGGTTAAAATATTGTTTAGTCTAATGTTTTGGCTCTTGATGACCCTTTAGTGTATAAGAGCCACTCTCATGACTCTAAAGTGTCCCAAATTGGCCATGCAGGTCAAGGTTTACTTTAGTTTAATTTAATAACAATAGTGTGAAATTAAAATAAAATACAAATTACAACTTAATTAATATTAAGTCTAAATCAATTTAGGTCAATTTATAATAATGATATAAATAGTATAATATTATTTTGACTTGAGCAAATATCATAAACTATGCTAAAATTAGGTCAACTAGGTTATTATTATAAAAATAATCTAATTTGGCTATAAATTAGGGGTTTGACTTATTGAACAAGCTTAACATTTTGAAGGAGATCAAATATCAATTAGATCACCACCTCTCCACCACTAGGACAACTGAGCCACCATAATCAAATTATAGCCTCGACACCACCAATCCACCATTAACTATGACACTCAGGTCTCCTATGTTGTCAACTATAAATGAAAAGTTTTTTTATGTGGGTCTTACCCATCATATGTACTTGAGTTGTGTCTCAACCAAGTCTTAGCTACATCTATCCCCCTCTACTCTAGTACATCTCTTATGCTAGTATCAACCCTTTGGATCTTACTTCACAAAGGTATGCCCCCTCATCCCCCACCAAAATAAAGAAAAACCTTTAATGGATCTTGGATCAAACATGTGCATGACTTAAGGACATCTCATGGAACTTGATATCAATTAGTTGGCTCTACCGCCTCTAACCCTCCTTAGGGAGCCTAAATGCTAAGGGTAGATCTTAACCTCTAGATACTCTTGGGAATAGGTTAGATCCCCCCACCCCCACCTATTTTATTTTTGATATGGAGCTAATTGTGGCCACATTGGTGACCGTCCACTATCCCCTACCCTTCAAAGGGGTATGTTCCCTAAAAATAAATGGCATGTCTAGTAACAAATTTCTCTACATGTGTCAAATTTCAAAAATTCATTATGAAAAAACTATTATTCTAAACAATGAAAAAAATTATAAATTTTCATCTAAAACTATTTTGGGCATAATTTTTCATGTAATAAAATTGCATGAAGCTAGGTCAAATTAAAAATTAAATTATAGCATGTTAGTAATTTTACATTAAAAAATCCATATATTTTGAACCGTAAACCCAAAAAATATTCCACGTAAAGTAGTGGATTCCTAGAGAGGTTTTTTTAATAATTATTTGGGAAAATTTTATGACTTTAAATTTTTTTTAAAATTATATATGTGAACTAGCCCCTTTCAGTCCTAAAGGAAAGCATATAAAATTGATCGTTATTAGGCAATATGTAAAATTATTTTTTCACTATTATGGTAAATAAAAACTAGAATTCTAATATGAACTTTAATTTAATTTATTTATATTGAAGATCAATTACTAATATATGCATCTAGGATGCCAAAAATATACATAGTATCAAGTAGAACTAAAAAAATATAAGTGGGGCATCCCCCACCAAGAGTCCTAGTAATCAATAATTTAATATAAATTCAGCTCCAAAGAGGCATCCCACAAAACCAAAAAAAACTAAGCAGTATCAAATGCATTAGGAACCAACCAGGTAGCTAACCAAAAATAACCAATAATTTTTCAAACACCATCACCAAAAGGCATCCAAAAAGAAACATAGTCACAACATTAGATCAAGAGCAAGCATAATGAAGTATGATGCCACCCAAAGGTGGAAAATTCATAGCTATAGGTCTAGCACCCTGTTACAAGTAGTGCATTCCCCATCATGGCTACTATTAGAAGTAGATGAGGCATTCCCCTTTGAGGAGAAATTATAACTAGCAATACCAGTCAACTATTATCTAGGAAGCAACTTAGTTGGGTAGAGATCAACTTGGTTTAGGAGGCATTTCATGTTATTCTTCCTTATATACTCAAGTATGTTGGGTGAATATTTTGTCGTCAACTAACTGATGACAAAATGGGTATATCAGCCACAACATAGGGAGATTTACACCACGAAAAGTATGGGTTTACCAGATCTGGACAAAGTAAATCTCTCCTCTCATCAAGGGGAGGTTCCCTATAGATATTTATGCACTATATGTATGTATAATTAAGCAGAAAATAACACATGAGGTGGTATAACAACATCTACCTCTCTTTTTTCAGAGGTAATGTACAAAGAACAAAAGAGGGAAATCATGGTCTATCGCTAACAACACTCCTCTTCTTTCAGGAATGGTATTAAACAGAGAGCAAGAAATCACCTAAAGTAACAAAGTCCACAAGAACACTCACGTAAGCACAAAGTCTTCCGTAGCTTCTTTCACCGATTCAGAACAAACGTAACCGTAGAATGAAATGAAGCACAAAGTCTTCACCTGAAACTACAAAAGATAACAGGATCACAAAGATAAAAGTAGCTCAAAGTCTCTCTTCTATCTTTTAGAAATGACCTCAGATAATATCAACACATCCACTTTGCTTATTAAATCAGATAAACAAGAGATTATCAGGAAAGAGAACATAAGAAACTATTTCCTAGACAACACAAATAACTTCAACACAAAGTCTGAAATAAACCTGCTTCTCATTCATTCAATAAAATATGATTTACAAGTTTGAGCACAAAGTCTCAAAAATTGCTTCAATTTCAGCAGAGTGTTTGCTCTCAATTTTTATAAGATCCATTTACAAATGAGGTCTCCACTATATATAGGGAGAAATCCTCAAAAACTAGAAAATAATAAAATACAAAAATATCTCAGTCAAAGATGACTCATCTTTGACTTCGAGATATTTTTCTGAAATATTTACATGTAATTACATATTACAAAATTGCATGCACTTTTACATGACAAGTGCATGAGAAGAAGAGAGTAGCAATGCATGGGCAGCAAAAATTGCCGCCCCTACATATTAGAGAAGTTCTTGTTCATAAGCGACAAAAATTGCCGCCTATGTACGTCAAGGAGTAGACGAACGTGCAAGGGTGACAAAAATTGCCATTCTTGCATAGAAAGATGAAAGGGTAGAAAAAATTGCCGCTCCTACATAGAAGGATGCAAGGGCAGCAAAAATTACCGCTCCTGCATAGAAGGATGCAAAGTCTTTTTCCAGCTCTCTTCCTATTGCGTTTTGAGCTATCGGGCTATCTTTCCAGCCAGTCGCTGATTCTTCACGTTCCTTCTCTCAGTGGTTCTTCCCTTTGGCATTTTTGACAAGTGGCAAGTTCCACTATTATGAAACTCATCAGAAACTCATGAAAAATAGAGTCCATGACATGTTTTACCCGAGCAACTCAAAAGGGGAACACGGGTGCAAACACTTGTCACATTTGCTGCACTGTGTCTTTTTTATCGGGCTATCTTTCCTTTGCATTGAACTGCCCCTTTAAACTTTGAACCATGTCGAAACAAAAGGGAAAGAACCACCCAAGTGAAATAATGCATTGAATCGCTTGGTTGAATCGAGCCATTGAACTATCTACGTTGAACCAAATGATGAACCAAACGTCAAACCTGTTGTTGATGATTGCCGATGGAAATTCCTGTTCGAACCAAGGCACTAAAACAGTCCTGAAAAATGACTAAGTGTTGAAAAACTGATCCTTTTGACTGAAACCACCTACAGAAGCCTTTGACCCTAAATGCTAACTTCAAGCATGTTGAGTCCGTAAAAACATATCTGCAGAGTCTGTAGGTTTCTCTAACCGTGAAAGAGTCTGTAGATTTTTGAGAAGCATGAAAAATGAGGAATTTAAATGCCCAAGACAAATTTTGAAAATGGAAGAGATAATTTTGATTGTAGGTTGTTCCAAAAATGAGTGGCATTTTTTAGGGACAACAGCTGGCTCCAGTTGGGGAACTACCTTCAGTTGCAAAAATCAATTGAAGGGAGTAGAATCCAGAATCTCCAGTGCCTTGAAGTGTGCCATTGGGCTACGGAGTCATGCTACCCAAAAAGAAAGGCTCCAAAAATTAAAATAAAATGAACAAAACAAAGCTAAAGACTATACAAATATATAGGTGAATCTATTTAGCACTTCAAGAATTGAAGCACCTCAGATGCTACCCCTTTAGAGGTAGTGACGATGACACTCTGTCTTGATAAACCAACAAGAGGCCATTTTCTCCCCATAATTGATGATGTGTGAATGGAACTCTCCACTAGGAAAACAATTTCCTGTGCCTTCCCTTTTGTTTTCTCCTCTTGCCCCACAACAAGACTTGTCTTTTGATCCAAAAACCATGAATCTTTGTTTTCTTGGAGAAGATCTCCTTTTCTCAATCATGACGCACAGTAGCATGGTCAACTACCATAATTAGTTGCTCTTCTAGTTCCATCCAACACCTGATTTGATCATCCTCATTTGACACCCACCACTGATTGGCACTATCAAGCCCACTTGTCATTGTTTTATCTGAACCAATATTTTGGTTGGCATTCTCAAGGGCTTTAACAGGCTCTTTATGAACCTCTTTTGTGGTCAGAAAATAATTACCCCTGCCTGAGGACTCAAACAAAATTTGAGCTGCAGGGGCTGACATTTGGGTGACCACGTACTTTGCTTCTCCCTCAGGAAGCAACCTCTGCATCATGCCTTTTACAGGGATTCTTTCCTGGGACAAGTCCATGCTCAATTCTCCACTGACATCCTTTCAAAAATTCCGTCCAAGCAGAATGCCATATGAGGCTGGGACGTCAGCTACCAGAACTGTCATCTTGATCCTCTTGTTAGGGAACACTACAAATGTAAATTGGGCATCTTTGATTTGCCCCAATAGTGGTACTTGTTTGTTCTCCATGGAGAAACATCTCCCAAAGGTTTTAGTCAATGTGAGACCAAGAGATTCTACCACTTTAGTAGGCATGACATTGTTAGATGCACCAGAATTGATGATGTAGTTTCTCAGCTTATAACCATTTATTAACAGGGAAACATAGAAAGGATCTACTTTCCCAGAGGTAGCAGGGGGAGAAATGACAAGGTTATTCTGGGTGGATACATTCTTTGGGGGATCATGAGTTACCCTCAGAATTTATTGTCCTGCAGGGATGGCTGTACCTTTCACACATTCCACCAACCTATCCAACTATTCAAGATGGGCTTGTAGAAATTCAAATTCAGATATTTGAATTTTAGTCTTTTTGACATGCTCAATTATGTCAAATGTCTGAATCAGACTAGGCACAAAGGATGGGAGTTCACTCTTTTGGTTTTTGAAAGGGGGAGGGCTAGTTTGTGAAGTTAAAGTAGAGGGTGCAGAGACGCTTGGAGTACATACCTTTTCAACAGTCACCGGGTCCTTTGGTTGGAAGGGAAGAGTGGTTCCCTACTTGGCAATTGAAACTATTGGCTGAGGTTGCTCTTCTGTCTTCTCTTTATCAGCTTGTCAGGTTGACTATTTTTGGGATCAGGTGAATATGGCATATGATCCCTCAGCTGCATTCCCCTCACTTCTGGGTTCATCTTGATAATTTAGGTAACCAATGATGGAGTCGCCAACTAATTATTCATCCTGTTCTTCAAATAAATTAGCATCATATTGTTGGTCCAACTCATGTTGGAAAGGGGAAGCGTGTTCTGTTTCTAGATATCCAACTGCTGAGTTGGTTGGAGGTGCTTCGATGGTGAGGTTCCTCTGTGGGGGAGGAAGATGATTTGGTTGCCCTTGGTTTTGGGTAACATTACCCTGATATTGCTAATTCTAGAATGTTCTCCTGGGCATATCTCGATAGGTGGGAGCAAGCGTACCTTGGGCTATTTGCCTCTTCAAAGCTATTAACTCATTTGTCAATTTATGTACCATAAGATTTGTAGTGCCTGAAGAAGAACTTTCAGTAGATGAAGAGAATTTATTTTTACTAGGGTCTTTTCTGATCTTACCTGCAAGGATAAGATCATCTTCGATCTCAGTAGCCAAATTTTGAGCCAATGCTAGATCCATAGGGCTAGCTTGCCTCAATAGGAAACTTACTTTGGGAAGCTACGAGTTGATAAAAAAACACTTGAGATTCTTCGGCATGGGCTGAGCCACAGTGGGAATTCAGTTCCTCAACTTGTTAAATTTAGCTATGAAATCCCTCGTGGGTTCCTGGGATTCTTTTTTCACCTGTGTTAGCTGAGCTAACAAAGCGTGTGCATCTTTAGCAGGTTTAAACCTAGCTTCAAATTTGGATTTGAGCGTATTCCAGTTAGTTACTAACCCAACGTGTAGGTGGTAGAACCAATCTACAGCAACACCTTGCAAAGTTTTCACAAAAAGTCTAACTGCTACATCCTCGAATTCCATGCTGATCACACCACATGCTATGGAGAAAGTGGCAATATGCTCGTCAGGATGAACCTTTCCATCACCAAAAATCTTAGGAATTTTTTTCCTAGAACTACGAGGTAGTTCATGCAAGGGTGGAGTCAAGTTAAGAGGACCAAAGGAATTGCCCCACGGGCCTTGAGCCATTATGTTAGGGTGATTAAACGGTGGGATAACAAACCTTGGTGGGGTATTTATAGGTAGGGCATGGTTAATAGTAGGAAAATAAGCTCTACCTTGTGTTGGTGACCCGATAAGGTCAAGAGGAAGACTTCTAGGTCGTTGGAGGAAAGGCGGTGGAGGGAACAGATCGAAATTGCTTTGCTGCGCCAACTCAAACACGGGGTCAAAAACACCCTTAGATCTCTGTCTTCTTGTGTAGCATGAAGTTTCTAGATTTTAAATGAAAAAGGGACCGAAACTGCTTCAAGTTGAAGCTTGATGCTTCAAAATGCATGTTCTTCCTAGCGGCTCTAGTTTTGCAGACCAAATAATATAACGGAGATGGAGGGAGATGGTAAGGCTATAATGATAATGGGTAAGACATGGAATGGAGTCACCAATCTATGTAATGGATAAGGGTAGGGACTGCTTCAATTTGAAACTTGAGGTTTCAGACTGCACATTCGATTCCCCTGCAGAGTCGCCAAAAAAACTGTTGGGTGAATATTTTGTCGTCAACTAACTGATGACAAAATGGGTATATCAGCCACAACATAGGGAGATGTACACCAAAAAAGTATGGGTTTACCAGATCTGGACAAAGTAAATCTCTCCTCTCATCAATGGGAGGTTCCCTATAGATATTTATGCGCTATATGTATGTATAATTAAGCATAAAATAACACATGAGGTGGTATAACATCATCTACCTCTCTTTTTTCAGAGGTAATTTACAAAGAACAAAAGAGGGAAATCCTGGTCTATCGCTAACAACACTCCTCTTCTTTCAGGAATGGTATTAAATAGAGAGCAAGAAATCACCTGAAGTAACAAAGTCCATAAGAACACTCACGTAAGCACAAAGTCTTCTATAGCTTCTTTCACCAATTCAGAACAAACGTAACCGTAGAATGAAATAAAGCACAAAGTCTTCACCTAAAACTATAAAAGATAACAGGATCATAAAGATAAAAGTAGCTCAAAGTCTCTCTTCTATCTTTTAGAAATGCCCTCAGATAATATCAACACATCCACTTTGCTTATTAAATCAGATAAACAAGAGATTATCAGGAAAGAGAACATAAGAAACTGTTTCCTAGACAACACAGATAACTTCAACACAAAGTCTGAAATAAACCTGCTTCTCATTCATTCAAAAAAATATGATTTACAAGTTTGAGCACAAAGTCTCAAAAATTGCTTCAATTTCGGCAAAGTGTTTGCTCTCAATTTTTCCAAGATCCATTTACAAATGAGGTCTCCACTATATATAGGGAGAAATCCTCAAAAACTAGAAAATAATAAAATACAAAAATATCTCAGTCAAAGATGACTCATCTTTGACTTCAAGATATTTTTCTAAAATATTTACATGTAATTACATATTACAAAATTGCATGCACTTTTACATGACAAGTGCATGAGAAGATGAGAGTAGGAATGCATGGGCGGCAAAAATTTCCGCCCCTACATATCGGAGAAGTTCTTGTTCATAAGCGGCAAAAATTGCCGCCTGTGCACGTCAAGGAGTAGACGAACATGCAAGGGCGGCAAAAATTTCTGTTCTTGCATAGAAAGATGCAAGGGTGGAAAAAATTGCCGCTCCTGCATAGAAGGATGCAAGGGAAGCAAAAATTACCGCTCCTACATAGAAGGATGCAAAGTCTTTTTCCAGCTCCCTTCCTGCTACATTTTGAGCTATCGGGCTATCTTTCCAGCCAGTCGTTGATTCTTCACGTTCCTTCTCTCAGTGGTTCTTCCCTTTGGAATTTTTGACAAGTGGCAAGTTCTGCTATTATGAAACTCATCAAAAAATCATGAAAAATAGAGTCCACGACACGTTGTGCCCGAGCAACTCAAAAGGGGAACACGGGCGCAAACACTTGTCACGTTCGCTACACTGTGTCTTTTTTATTGGGCTATCTTTCCTTTGCATTAAATTTCCCCTTTGAACTTTGAACCATGTCGAAACAAAAGGGAAAGAACCACCCAAGTGAAATAAAGCATTGAATCACTTGGTTGAATCGAGCCATTGAACTATTTACGTTGAACCAAAGGATGAACCAAACGTCAAACCTGTTGTTGATGCTTACCAATGGAAATTCCTATTTGAACCAAGGCACTGAAACAATCCCAAAAAATGACTAAGTGTTGAAAAACTAATCCTTTTGACTGAAACCACCTGCAGAAGCCTTTGATCCTGAATGCTAACTTCAAGCATGTTGAGTTCGCAAAAACATATCTGCAGAGTCCGTAGTTTTCTCTAACCTTGAAAGAGTCTGTAGATTTTTGAGAAGCATGAAAAATGAGGAATTTAAATGCCCAAGACAAATTTTGAAAAGGGAAGAGATAATTTTGATTGTAGGTTGTTCCAAAAATGAGTGGCATTTTTTGGGGACAACAAAGTACATCTTCCACATCTATAAAACCATCTCACTCAATCAACTTCTCAAGTTTTTTAGAGAAGGTATTTATGTTCTCATCAATTTGTTGCCAAATTTTGGCCTATGCTCCATTGATAGAAGCATCAAAAAAGGGAATCCATGATGAGGGGCCAAAAAATGTCAAACTCATCATGTGTTTTTAGGCAAAGGTTCAAGTCAAACTATGTGAAGGTTTCCTTGGCCTCCTTGATGATTCACCCACCTTGTTCTTCATTTCAGAGATCCTGAAAGGTACTTTCATTTACCACCACCCATTCACTGATGCCATTGTTGTCTGACTTAAAAGGGGTGATCCACTCCTTCACTAGACTGTCTGCCTAATCAAAGTAGGTATCCTTAATGTATTCCCACTCAAACTCAAAAATATGCACCTCTATAGCTGTCGACTGAGAGACAGCCCAATTTAGGTGAGGGCTCAATCTAAGATATCCTCCTGAGTCTAGCAGGTAATCCAAAGTCACTTTGAGTAGTCCTATTCTTAGAAATCTTTCAAGCTAGTATGTGGAATCTTCAGTTGAAGGAAAATTTTCAAAGATAAAAACTAAAGAATGACTTCAATTATGAATTCAGTAATAACTCTAGCCTTACCTTGAAACACTTCCAATTTCCTTTGTTTCCATAAAAAACAAACAATTTCAGTAGAAAAAATAATCCAAAATTTATGGCAAAAAGGATGAAATTTAATTTTGGGAAAAGCATATCTAAAAGCAATATTTATCCATCCAAGTTCATATCCAAAAATATAATTCCAAGGTTTAAGACATTTTTTCCATAGGTTAGTAGCAAATGGACAGAAGTAGAACACATGCTCAATTAATTCAACATCACTACAAAAGTCATAAAGAGGATTAGCAAAGACATAATTATTTAACACAACACCCACAACCAACTTTTTATACATAAATAACCAAAAAAAACATGACTTCTTAGGTTCAAGATAAGAGGACCATGTTATCACAAACCTGAAAGACCAAGCATGCAAGGGATCAAGCATAGGCCAAATACAATTGAGGGTAAGGTATGAGACATTGGAAAAGGAAAGATTATTGTAGAGCTACTATGTTGAATAATCAAGCAAAGGTGGGCCTTTTTTCCACTTTACACTATCCCAAAACTCAACCTCATCCTCCATAAAGACCACCTTGTTATTCCCTTTAAGTGTTGCTTGTAACAAGTTGAATGTTCTTCATTGAGAATCCAAGAACTAAAATTTGTCCTTGAGCTCTGACCATGAAGCCCATCTCCCATGAATGAAGAGATCCTTAAATATCCTCAATCCTTTAGTGTACCATTAAAAATTAGAGCATCCCTTGGTGAGGGCCATTAGAGTCATATTGACACTTAAGTTCCACCAAATAGATCTATAGCCTTGACACATAGTCACATGCCAATTGAAGGCCTATTTTGAAGTAATGAAAGACTTGGAAAAATCCCAAGTTGACCAGATGGATGCAAAAATAAGGGAGCCAACAATTTTGATAGAGAAAGGTCTAATGAGCATATCAACAATATGCAATCCTTTCCAATTTAGCTTTCCTTTAGGGGAGCCTCGCATGATATTATGCCTTACCAAAACTTTATAGGCCATGTTCCTAATTGAAGCTCTAACAATCTATTTAATAGTCAGGCTTATCCCTTTCAACTAAAGATTATTTAACCCCAGTCCACTGATGTTCTTAGGTTTTGAACCAAATTTCCATGAGACTGCATGCCTTTTCTTGATCCCTTTACCATCCAACCAAAGGTAATCTCTTATAATTATATGAAGTATGTTGATTTATTTCTTTCCAAATACCTAAAATGAGGCATAATATATGTTGTATGAAGACAAAACTTTCTATCAAATTTAAATTATTCCTGGTAGTGTTATCAAGTGGCCCTACTATTTGCTAATTTTCGTATTAATTTTATCAAAAACCTAATCCCACATCTTTTTGAAGGAAGGGGTTAAGGCAGATATAATCTCCATGTATCTAACCATATCATTTGGCCCTTTCTAATTCCAACCAAAGGTTGTCAACAAATTTGGTGGATGATCATTTTGTTGGGTGAATATTTTGTCCGCCAGCTAACTGATAACCAAAATAGTTCCTATCACCACAACATAAGGAGATGGGTCATATTGGTGTGTAGGTTTACTACATTAACAGGGGACAAATCTCTCCTCTCATCAAGGGGAGGTTCCTTATTAAATAAGCAGGAGGCTATATACTATATATAAGCAAAAAGTAAGACACAGGGGTGGAATGAACCATCCATCTCTCTTTTTTCAGAGATGATGCTAACAAATAGAGGAGAAATCCTGGGTGATTGGTGAAGGTACTTCTCTTCTTTTAAAAGTAACATTCAGCCAAGAGCTAGATCCCTTCCTGGATAGTAGAAATCTTGGTGAAGTGACAGAAGGCACTTATCTTCTTTTAGAAGTGCTTGTTCTTGCTAACAGTAGGACTCTTTCTGGTAACAGGTGACAAAAGGGTAGAGTAACCAGTAATCTAAGATGTAGCACAAAGTATCCACCTTGACTTCCCTAGAGGGAGATATGAAGAACAATGGGGGCACAAACTCATCCCAAGGTCCTTTACATAGAAAGAAAATAAAAACACACACTGAAGACAACTATGATAGCATAAAGTCTGAAATTAGGTGGCTTTAGGACACCTTCCTTATCACCTCCACTAGTTCTTCTTATTAAATCAAATAAACAAGAATGCTTTCAGAAGATAGACATATGAACAATCTCCTAAAGTAGCACAAGTTATAATAGCACAAAGTTTGCAAGTAACTTGCTTTCACATTCAATCAAAGAAATATGAACTACAATCTGAGCTCAAATCCTCAATAATGCCTTTCAATTTGGGTAGACTTTCACTTCTGGTAAGGGGAAGATCTCCCTTCAAATGATACAAGAGATTACATTATATAAAGGCTTGAGGAAGGCTTGGCACTTTTTCCAATGGAGTGACCCATTCAGTGCATTCAATACCTTGGATGCATTCTTGGTCTTGTCAAGAAGGGCCATGCTAGAGCAGGGTAGCTGCCTTAACTATGGCATGTAAATTCATCTCTAGTGCCTCCTTCTGAGCCTAAATTTCTCATTCCATCACTTGCTTAGCTACACAACTATCTATTCTACCTTTATCTCATAGGGGACAAATAGACAGTGATTTCAATGTTTGCAAGCCCCTAATATCTACCTGATGAACTGCTTCACCTACTACAATTAACTCCTACTAAGTTTCCCTCTTTATCTCTTCCTTCTCTCAGTGTTGGCCTTAGGCTCTTTTGAATGCATTTGGGTCTGTCTTTTAAGTATGCTAAAATCAACAGACACTTCATCATGATAATTTTGACATTTACAGGTCTGTCATTCTTCTTAGCAATTCTCTCATGTCTTTTTCGCTTTCTATGGCCACTTTTTATTGTGATGTGGGTGAGGACACGTGGTGGCATCCATAGCATTGAAATAGGCTTATCAAAATAAGATTTGAAATTGTTAGAGGCTGGGGGCATGGATGTAGACACATGGTAACATCCACTGCACTGGGTTGGGACACATGGTGAGTTCCACACTTTGAGGCTTTATTTGAAACTATGTCTTAGCTTGTGACACTTGAAAGATTTTGCTACCCTCTAAGGCTCAAACCTTTTCCAAAGGGAACATCCCCTTCGGTGTCTTCTAAGTGGCCTTCAGGCTTTGATTCTTCAGCAGGCTGTCATCCCTAATATTTCCTTCAGACAAAATGTTTGAAGGAATTCCTTTAGATAATTCATATGAAGGAAACCTTTCCTTGGCTCTATGTGTGCATTTTTATTATGAGTGCCCCTTTTCTTTGACATGTGGTGCCTTCTACTCTTTGAATAAGTTACACATGGCATCTTCCACAAGAACAAGTGAGGACACGTGACATCTTCCACTATTGACACTTGGTAGCATCTACCTTCTCAGGCCTTTGTGACATCGTAGAAACTTTTGGGGCTCAGTTGGGCTCTCACAAATGATGACACTTGTTGGCATCCACTACTCTCTATATGGGACACATGGCACGGTCCGCTACTATTAGAAAATACATAGTGAATCCTTCTGTAGCTACCACTTGTCACCCTCTGTGTTAGGTTGTGGAGCTAAAAGCTTCACTGATGCAGACACAGAGGAGGTTGCAGGAGAGTTGCGGAGTGTTACTGTTGCTGGCGTCGGTTAGGCCAATCGACGTCGACAGGTTAAGGCAGGAAGGCAACCGATGTCGGTCACTAGTCGGCCGATGTCGGTGACCCCCAGGCAGACAGGGACCGATGTCGATCGCCTGTGTGGTTCGACTGTGAGTATATTATGGGCAGTGGGTTGATGAACCAAGTGTTTGCATGATCAGGGCTAATTATAGACTGAGAGCTGTGGATCTAATTATTGTAATTAGATGTCTAATTATTGTTTGGATGAGATCTATATAATAGACTCATGGTTGTATTGGAAACTCGTGCTAGGGAGTAAGAGAGCAAATAGCTCCTTCAGAGAGAGGTAGAGCAATGTGCGTTCCTCCTAGTGCCATAGTACCAGGCGTGTTGGTGCTGGATTGGAGAGCCAGCTGGGTTCTTCAGGTATGTATGATCTTGGTCATCAGGTGAGCATGGCCCTTATAGGAGATCTACATGGTAAGTATGGTTTGTTGAACAGTAGGTTGTTACAGGTTCATGGGAGATCTACTTGAAGTACCTTGAGTACTTGTGGAGTGCGTGGAAGACTTGTGGTGTGCGTGGAGCACTGGAGGTGAACACCAACTCTGTGTTTGAGTTGTGTGTTGGGACCTGAGAGAGAGAGAGCTTTGAGGAAAGAATTACTGTTCACTTGAGGTGTGGGAAACCTCTGAAGAGGTGGTGGAGAAGAGGTGGCATCTTCTTTATTGTATTCTTTTCTGTAAGAGTTATTAATACAAGTTGTGTATTGTCTCTCATATTCTGTGTTATTCTGAATTCTAGTTACTTGGTGAATCTGGTTAATTTCCGCATATTAAGTTGCTTGGTTTGGTAATCATATTGTGCTCTTTCTGAGGAGCGAAATCCTAACAAGTGGTATCAGAGCTTTTGGTTGGGATACTAACAGATTGGTTTAGATCTGGGTAGTGTGTTTTGACTACATGTCACTTTCAGGGGTTTCTGATTGAGTGGGAGTAGAGCAATGGCAGATGAAAGTAAGATAAGAATGGAGGAGTTGAAAAGCACAGATGGTCACTCATGGTCCCATGAAAAGAAAGAGCAGGTAAAAGAACATTGTTGGTTGGTAGCAAATCAGCATGAAGAAACTAAAGAAGTAGATGTTGCAGGTGATGTGGCACAGGATGCTCTGGGAGGTTTCTTGGATAAAGTTGAATCTTGGATAACAGATTTGGTTGCCTCTTTCCATGCAGCCCTAGGTAGAGGAGCTGGTGAGCCTTGCCAAAGAATTGGCAAAGGCAAAGTGAAGCTGAAATTGCAGGCGGCCAACACTCGGGTGTTGATGAAGGTCATGCAGGTCCCAGGCTTGGAGATATGGCTAATTTCTTCAGGAAAATTGGGTGATGAGAGATGCAAAAGAACTCTCATAGCGGGTGCACTTGAATTAGCTGGTGGTAAGAAAACAGGTACTCTTTATCTACTTGTTTATATTACTGATTCTTCTTCTGTTGCGGAGACGTGGCTTCATAGGCTTGGTCACATGACCAGGAAGGAGATGCATGTTCTTAAGCGGAAGACAGACATATTTGACAGGCTTAATAACTGGAAAGCCTTGGTGTTCTTGGAGGAGATGGTGGACAGAAACCAGTGGATGGTGCTGGATACTTCTGAGCAGGGCAGTTTGGACATAGAGATTGATTCAAAGGAGCTCGTGGGTAAAAAGTCATCACTCACAGTCGAACACAGATACCAGTGTCGGTCAGGATGAACCGGCATCGAACAGACAGGTGCCGATGTCGGTCATGTGCAGACTGAAGCTGGTGATGTCAGGCAGAGTAAGACCGATGTCGGTCAGGAGGACCGACGTCGGTAGTAGGTAAGACTGATGTCGGTCAGGAGGACCGATGTCGGCAACAGGGACATCGATGTCAGCAGGGTCGGTAGTCAGGGACAGACGCATGGGAACCGACGTCTGTCGGATGCAGACTGTGGAGTGACCGAGGTCAGTCACTGTAACATATTTTGGGTGGACAGCATGCTGTCAAGTAGTCTCAAACACCCATATGGAGGACTGAAGACGTAATTAAGCCTCAAATTCATTGTTCCTCTTCTTTATACTCATTGCTGGTTGTTGAGCAGGAAGGATCCAAGAAATAGGTGGGAGCATGGCAGGGATATGATGCAGAACCAAATAGGAGTTTTGGTAGGGTTGTCAGCCGGTGTGAAAGCACAGAGACAAATGGATTCTTTAGTTGAAGAATAGAGTGAACGGACACGTGAGACGAAAGACCATGTATATGGTCTTGAGGAAGCTACAGGACAGTGGGACAGGACTGACAGGTGGTACCAGGTGGATGACAAAGTAGGGCTTTAGTCAATGTCAGTATAACCATTGTGTTTGTCTTACCAGGTGGATAATGGTCGTAACATTATCTTTTTGATGTATGTGGAGGATGAGCTTGGTATAGGTTCAGACATACAGGGTTTTGCTAGGCTAAGGGTAAGATTAGTTCAGTGGCATGTCATGAGGAGTTTGGAGCAGCGGAATTCTTTGGCATGGGAGACATGGAGATCACAGGTAGATTTTGTCTCCAATGGGAGCTGATGTGAATCAGGTGTTGGCGAAGTTCAGGATGGAGAGTCGGAGCACACTAAGGGCTGGACAGGTATAGTGTCT
This sequence comes from Torreya grandis, assembly GCA_037957365.1. Taxonomy (NCBI): domain Eukaryota; kingdom Viridiplantae; phylum Streptophyta; class Pinopsida; order Cupressales; family Taxaceae; genus Torreya; species Torreya grandis. The sequence continues at coordinate 102,516 of JARHVA010004662.1, forward strand.
GAAATCACATGAGGTCTGGTATAGACCTAAGTTTTCCCATGCAGTGGGAGCTGTTAGAGAGTTAGGAGCCAATTCGGGGAAGTGGATTCTCAGGGACTTGAGAGGGACCAGCAGCAGGTTTTGCTATGCACGGTCAGGACTTCACTACATGGGTTTTTAGGTTCAGATGTGGCAAGGTACTCGGATGACAGGAGGTACACCATGGGATGTGTGGTGGGTTGTCTTCAGGATTGATCTTGAAGAGGGATACAAACCAGGAAACAGATTAGATGGAGTAAAGGTACAGGTACAGTGCAGCTATTTATCTCCAAGTGGGAGATTGTTAGGTTGTGGAGATAAAAGCTTCACTGATGTAGACACGGAGGAGGTTGCAAGAGAGTTGCAGAGTGTTACTGTCGCTGGCGTCGGTTAGGCCAACCAACGTCGACAGGTTAAGGTAGGAAGGCAACCGATGTCGGTCACTAGTCGGCTGACGTCGGCGACCCCCAGGCAGACAGGGACCGACGTCGGTCACCTGTGTGGTTCGACTGCGAGTATATTACGGGCAGTGGGTTGACGAACCAAGTGTTTGTATGATCAGGGCTAATTATAGACTGAGAGCTGCAGATCTAATTATTGTAATTAGATGTCTAATTATTGTTTGGATGAGATCTATATAATAGACTCATGGTTGTATTGGAAACTTGTGCTAGGGAGTAAGAGAGCAAATAGCTCCTTCAGAGAGAGGTAGAGCAATGGTGCATTCCTCCTAGTGCCACAGTTCCAGGCGTGTTGGTGCTGGATTGGAGAGCCAGCTGGGTTCTTCAGGTATGTATGATCTTGGTCATCAGGTGTGCATGGCCCTTATAGGAGATCTACATGGTAAGTATGGTATGTTGAACAACAGGTTGTTGTAGTTTCATGGGAGATCTACTTGAAGTACCTTGAGTACTTGTGGAGTGCGTGGAGCACTTGTGGTGTGCGTGGAGCACTGGAGGTGAACACCAACTCTGTGTTTGAGTTGTGTGTTGGGACCTGAGAGAGAGAGCTTTAAGGAAATAATTACTGTTCACTTGAGGTGTGGGAAACCTCTGAAGAGGTGGTGGAGAAGAGGTGGCATCTTCTTTATTTTATTCTTTTCTGTAAGAGTTATTAATACAAGTTGTGTATTGTCTCTCATATTCTGTGTTATTCTAAATTCTAGTTACTTGGTGAATCTGGTTAATTTCTGCATATTAAGTTGCTTGGTTTGGTAATCATATTGTGTTCTTTCTGAGGAGCAAGATCCTAACACTCTGTATAACTCTAGAAGAAGCTTTTTTAAAAAGGACCCTGTAGCTTATAAGGAACTCTAAGAAGTGAATGCTGACATGTGTCACATTCCACTAGGTCATAAAATGGTTGTGCAGATGCAGACACTTGGCTGCTTCTACTTCAATTTAGTCACTTGTGCTGGGGTCCACCATGGTCTTTACTCAACATAGTGAAATGGAAGGAAGGAACTGTAAATGTTGACACGTGGTAGCTTTTGATAAGCTTTATTAGGGACATGTGGCATCTTCCACCATTTCTCAGAAACAAAGCATAATGGGGCTCAGCTGATGACACTTGGTAGCATCCACCTGACTCTTTCTTTTGCACACGTCCTTCCTTTACTGAGGCAACCTTTGAACTCTTGAACCCATGTGTTGAACTGATTGAATGTTGAACCTATTGAACTGATGAACCAAAATAGTTCAAGGTTTAACGGTTTAAGCTTTCGAGACTTGTTAAGTGCTCGGGGCCATGGATCCTTTAAACGATTGAACTTTGAACCTTTGACATATGCACATATCCCTTTGAACCTTTAAACCTGATAATCCCTTTATTTAAAATGCTTTTAAAAATGAAGAATTTTTAAGCCCCCAAATAAATTTTGAGAAGGGAAGAGAATAATTTTGGCCTTGCAAGCCCAAAATAGCTCATATGTTGTCCCAAAAATAAAAAGTCTTTTTTGGGGGACAACAACTGGCTCCTATTGGGGAACTTCCTTCAGTTTGGAAACTTGAAACGTAGCCGAGGGGAGTAGAAACTAGAATCTCTAGTGCCTTGAAGTGTGCCATTGGGCTACGGAGTCATGCTACTAAAAAAGAAAGGCTCCAAAAGAAACAAACAAACAAAACAAAGCAAAAATAGAAACTATACAAATATACATATGTACAGGTGAACTTATCCAAGACTTCAAGAATTGAAGTACTTTAGATGCTTCTCATCGTGGGACAAAGAAAAGGGGATGCCATCCTGATAAACTATCATGAAACCATTTTACCCCCAAAAATGGTGGCAGGCAAATGGAGCTCTCCACCAGGAAATTAATTTTTTGTGTCTTCCTCTTAGCCTTTTCTTCTTCTTGCCCCATGGTAGGACGTGGTCTTCCATCTAAAAATTATAGCTCCTTGCTCTCCCTATGAAGAGTTCCTTTTGTTAACTTTGGAATATAACAGTATGGTCCACCACCATATCTTGCTATTCTACTAGTTCAGTCTAGCACTTATTTTGATTGTCAACATCACACCCCTGACACACCATCAGCTCAACATCTCCTTTGGTGTGAAGGAGTTTGACCTCTTCATCCTGAGCAGTCTTCAATCTGAGCAATAGAGATCTGCATTCAGTTGTTGAAGAATTGCTTCCATCAGATTCCAAGATCCAAGCATCATCAAAAGCTGATCTTTCATTATATTTCTCTTCCTTAGAGATGGAAGATCCTTCTTGATTTATATTGCACCCTACTAATTCTTCTGATGCCCTATTTGGATCAAATCCTATATTTTTGGCTATGGGACTTTCATCAGCTGAGACATGAGCATCCTCTATGGTCAAGAGGTAATTACCTCTACCTGAAGGCTCAAATAGAATTTGAGTAGTAGGGGCTAACGTTTAGGTAACCATAATCTTTGCCTCAGACAGGTCCACACCTGGTTTTCCACCAATGTTTAATTGCTCAAGATTGGCTTGCAGGGATTCAAACTTAGTCATCTAAATTTCAAATTTCTTGACATGATCAACTATGTCAAATTACTGAGATGGACTTGGAAGAGAGGATGGGAGTTCATCTTTTTGGTTTTTGGGAAGGGGAGGACCAGTCTGCAAATTTGAAGTAGAAGGTGCAAAGATGTTCAATGTACTTACTTCTTTTGCAATCAACGGGTCCTTCAACTGGAAAGGGAGAGGGGTTATCTGCTTAGCAATTGAAATCACTAGTTGGGGTCACTCTTTTATCTTTTCTTTGTCAGCCTATTGGGCTGACTGATTCTCAGATCGGGTGAATACTATGTTTGGTCCTTCGACTACTTCACCTTCACTCTTGGGTTCATCTTGGTAATTCAAGAAACTAATGTGGGAGTCACCAGTTGATTCTTCTTGATCCTCCCTAAATAGATTAGTGCCATTTTCTTGCTCAAACTCAGGTTGGAAATGAGAAACATGTTCTATTTCCAAATATCCAATTGCTGAGTTGGTTGGAGGTGCTTCAAGGGCAAGGTTCCTCTATGGGGGAGGAAGACGATTTGGTTGCCTTTGACTTCTAGCAGCATTGCCTTGATATGGCTGATCGGGGAATGTCCTCCTTGGTGCATCTCTATATAGAGGAGCAGAAGACATACCTTGTGCCATTTTCCTTTTCAAGGCTAGCAATTCATTTGCCAACTTTTGGACCATTGGGTCAGTGGTGGCTGTGGGTGAGTATTCAGAAGATGAAGAGGGTTTACCTCTGTTAGGGTCTCTCCTTATATTTTTACCAATATAAGATCATCTTCTAGCTCAGTAGCCAAGTCTTGAGTAGTCTCAAGGTCTATGTGTCTAGCTCATCTCAACAAAAAACTCACTTCAGGTAGCTGTGAGTTGATGAAGAAATACATGAGATTCTGAGGTGTTGGCTGGGTGATCATGGGAATCATGTGCCTTAGCTTATTGAACTTGGAAATAAAATCCCTCATAAGCTCATGATGTTCCTTCTTCATCTGAATGAGCTAGGCCAACAGAGCATGCACATCCTCTATAGGCTTGAACCTAGCTTCAAACTTGGCTTTAAGAGTATCCCAATCAATCATTGATCCAGCTTGTATAAGGTAGAACCAGTCTGTAGTAGCACCTTGTAGTGTCTCCACAAAAATTCTGACTTCCACATCTTCAAATTTCATGCCTATCACACCACAAGCTATGCTAAAGGCTATAATGTGTTCATCAGGGTGAACTATCCCATCACCAAATAATTTGGGGAAATTCTTTCTTGAACTACGTGGGAGTTCATGTAGAGGTGGAGTCAAGTTAAGTGTACCAAAAGAGTTACCCCATGGGCCTCAAACTGCCATGATTTAATTAAGAAAAATAGGGATAACAAATCTAGACAGAGTGGCTAGATTACAAAACAAAAATGGAAAAGGACTAGCCCTGCTTCAACTTGAGGTTTGAGGCTTCAAACTGCACACTCTTTCCCAACAGCTCTGGTTTTGCAGACCAGATAATATAACGAAGATGGAGGAAAATGGTAAGGCTATAATGATAATGGGTAAGACATGGAATGGAGTCACCAAAGTCTATAATGGATAAGGGTTATAATGATTATGGGTAATACACAGGTGATGTTTCAATTTGAAACTTGAGGTTCCAAATTGCCCAAAATTATTGTGTCCCCAACGGAGTCACCAAAAATTGTGGGGTGAATATTTTGTCAGCCAGCTAACTGGTGACCAAAATAGTTCCTATCACCATAGCATAGGGAGATGGGTCATATTGGTGTGCAAGTTTGCTACATCAACAGGGGACAAATCTCTCTTCTCATCAAGGGGAGGTTCTTTATTAAATATGTAGGAGGCTATATACTATATATATAAGTAGAATGTAAGACACAGGGGTGGAATGAACCATCCATCTCTCTTTTTTTAGAGATGATGCTAAAAAATAGAGGAGAAATCCTAGGTGATTGGTGAAAGTACTTCTCTTCTTTCAAAAGTAACATTCAGCCAAGAGCCAGATCCCATCCTGGATAGTAGAAATCCTGGTGAAGCGACAGAAGGCACTTCTCTTCTTTTAGAAGTGCTTATTCTTGAAAACAACATGAATCTTTCTGGTAACAGGTGACAAAAGGGTAGAGTAACCAACAATCTAAGATGTAGCACAAAGTCTCCACCTTGACTTCCCTAGAGCGAGATACGAAGAAAAATGAGGGCATAAAGTCATCCCAAGGTCTTTTACATAGAAAGAAAATAAAAACACACACTGAAGACAACTATGACAACACAAAGTCTGAAAGTAGGTGGCTTCAAGACACCTTCCTTATCACCTCCACTAGTTCTACTTGTTAAATCAAATAAACAAGAATGCTTTCAGAAGATAGACATATAAACAATCTCCTAAAGTGCACAAGCTATAACAACACAAATTCTGCAAGTAACTTGCTTTCTCATTCAATCAAAGAAATATGAACTACAATCTGAGCTCAATGTCTCAGTAATGCCTTTCAATTTGGGAAAACTTTCACTTATGGTAAGGGGATGATCTCCCTTCAAATGATACAAGAGATTACATTATATAGAGGCTTGAGGGAGGCTTGGCACTTTTTCCCATGGAATGACCCATTCGGTGCATTTAATGCCTTAGATGCATTCTTGGTCTTGTCAGGAAGGGCCATGCTGGAGCAAGGTAACTGCCTTGACTATGGCATGTCAATTCATCTCTATTGCCTCCTTCTAAGCCTAAATCTCTCATTCCATCACTTGCTTAGCCGTGCAACTATCTATTCTACCTTTATCTCATAGGGGACAAGTAGACAGTGCTTTCAATGCTTGCAGGCCCCTAATATCTACCTAACAAACTACTTCACCTACTACAATTAAATCATGCTAAGTTTCCCTCTTTGTCTCTTCCTTCTCAGTGCTGGCCTTAGGTTCTTTTGAATGCATTTGGGTCCATTATATAAGTCTACAAAAATCAACAGACACTTCATCACGACAATTTTGATGTTTGTGGGCCCGTCATTCTTCTTAGCAATTCTCCCATGTCTTTTTCACTTGCTATGGCCACTTTTCACTGTGACATAGGTGAAGACATGTGGTAACATCTACAGCATTGAAATAGGCTTATCAAAATAAGATTTGAAATTGTTAGAGTCTGGGGGGCACGGATGCAGACATGTGGTAGCATTTGTTGCACTAGGTCGGGACACATGGTGAGTTTCGTGCTTTGAGGCTTTATTCAAAATTATGTCTTAGCTTGTGACACTTGGAAACTTCTATTGCCCTCTAAGGCTCAAAAAATTTCCAAAGGGAACATGCCCTTTGGTGTCTTCTAAGTGGCCTTCGGGCTTTGATTCTTCGATGGGCTATCATCCCTTTTATTTCCTTCAAACAAAATGTCCAAAGGAATTCCTTCAAACAATTCATCTGAAGGAAACCTTTCCTTGGCTCTATGTGTGCATTTATATTGTGAGTGCCCCTTTCCTTTGACACGTGGCACCTTCCACTCTTTCAACAATTGCCACATGGCATCTTCCACAGGAACAGGTGAGGACATGTGGCATCTTCTACTGTTGACACTTGGCAGAATCCACCTTCTTAGGCCTTTATGACATCATAGAAATGTTTGGTGCTCAATCAAGCTCTTGCAGATGATGACACTTACTAGCATCCACTGCTCTCTGTATGTGACACATGGCACAATCTACTGCTCTTAGTAAAAACATAGTGAAGCCTTCTACGACTGCCACTTGTCACCCTCCATAGAACTCTGGAAGATGCTTTATCAAAAGGGACCCTATATCCTAAAAGGAACTCTGAGAATTGAATGCTAACATGTGTCACATTTTGTTGGGTCACAAAATAGTCACGCAAATGTAGACACTTGGCTGCTTCCACTTCAATTTAGTCACTCATGCCGGGGTCCACCATGGTCTTTACTCAACATAGTGAAACAGAAGGAAGGAACTACAAATGTTGACACATGGTGGCTTCCGATGAGCTTCATCAGGGACACATGGCAGCTTCCACCATTTCTTAGAAATAAAGCATAATGGGGCTCGATCGACGACACTTGGCAGTGTCTGCCTGACTCTTTGTTTTGCGCACATCCTTCCTTAACTGAGGCAACCTTTAAACTCTTGAACTCATGCATTGAACTGATTGAATGTTGAACCCATTGAACTGATGAACCAAAATGGTTCAAGGTTCAACGGTTCAATGGTTCAAGCTTTTGAGACTCGTTAAGTGCTCAGGGCCGTGGATCTTATAAACAATTGAAATTTGAACCTTTGACATATGCGCATAGCCCTTTGAACCTTTGAACCCGCTATTCCCTTTACTAAAAAAGCTTTGAAAAATGAGGAATTTATAAGTCCTCGAATAAATTTTGAGAAGGGAAGAGAGGAATTTTGACCCTACAGGCCCAAAACAGCTCATATGTTGTCCCAAAAATAAAAGTCTTTTTTGGGGGACAACACATTCCATCCCAGAAAGAATGATTTTTGCATTGCAAATTTAGACCTCAAGGTAAAGCAGTAGATATTAAGCCTTTTTTCAACCTATTCCAGGTTGCTCTAGTCCAGGGTAACAAAAATAGAAGTATCATTGGCAAACAAAACATCAATAAGAGATTCATTATTCAAGATCAATATACCTTTGATTAGAGGTCTAACATCTGAGAGACTTAGGAGGTAATGTAGTTCCTCTAAAACCAATACAAAAAGTGATGAGGAAAGCAAACAACCTTGTCTTATGGAATGTTGAATCACAAGGGAGTCTTTCAATTCACCATTAATTTTGATGACTGTAGAAGCATCCTTGAAAAGTACATTAACCATTATTTAAAATCTATCTTAGAACCCAAAGCTCACAACATTCTCTCAATGAATGGCCACTTTATTCTATCATGGGTTTTCTCAAAATCAAGAAAAATCATTCTAACCTCTTAGTTTGAATCTTTTACCCAATACATGCCTTCTCAGCTGGTGATGAAATTATCCAGGATGTATCATTTTTTAACAAAACTAGTATGATTTTCTAAGATAATAAAGGTTAAAATTGAGGACAATATTTGAGCCAAGATATTGGCTAATATTTTTTAGGAGACATTAAGAAGGGTAATTGGTCTCCAATTCTTAACTGAAGATAAATTTCCATCCTTTGGTATAAGCTTGATCACCCCTCTATTAATGTTTGGGCCAAGAGTACTAGTTGAAAATGCCTCATTGAAGACTGCCAAACATTCTTTAGAAATCCATTCCTTATTGAATTTATAGAATTCTATAGGGAATCCATCTAGCCTCAGAGCCTTATCATCTTTTAGTAGGTCAATAGAGCTTCTAACCTCATCAAGTGAGATGATAGCCTCCAAGAAGAAGGCTTGAGTTTGTGAAACCTTCTTGTGGATGCATACCTCACATAAGGCCCTATTCTATTTAATACATTCACTAGATCCATCAGACTGGAAAAGATTAGAGTAGAAATCAAATAAGGCTCCTTTAATACCAAAAACATCCTAAACAATCTACCTATTGACATCAAATTTATTAATTTTGCATTTAGAATGTTTAATTCACAAAAAAATGGAAAAAAAATTGTAAAACCTATCACCAAGATTAAGCAAAGTAAGCCTGGACCAGATCTGTGCTCCTTTAGCAGTGTATTGTAGAGCCTAATGAACTTGGTGCTTCAAAAAGTTAAGTTCTTCAATAAGAACCCCATTGGTCAGGTCAAGCTGAAGCAATCATTTTATGTGGATAAACTTTTTTTGAGTATCTCTTGAGAATTTTTTGCTCTTACTAGATTTGATCTATCCATAGGATCTTGAAAAAAATTTAGTACATTTCATACTAGAGTTCCAATTGTCCATTTTAGAACTAGAACTATAGACAATTTTACCAATATTCCATGATGCTTGCATTCCCTCAGTACATACCTTATCTGTAAGGTGAGAGACATTAAGTTTATATAGCCCTTTAAACTCTAAAGAATCCTTTTTTTCATCTTTGACCAGTGATAAATTCATTTCAATAGGGTGGTGATCTAACATAATAAATGGTGACACAATTACAACATTGCCATTTGTGACTGCATCAGCCACTAAAGACTCAATGTTCAGATAGAATCTATCCATCATTGAGTACTTCCTCCTATTACTTCTTTGATTATTGCACCAATTATACCATATTCCTCTACTAAGTATCTTCCCCTTTAAGAGAGGATCTTCAACTACGTGAATATATTTGAACTTGAACTAGAAGAACAACTCATTACCTTTCCATGTAAGGTGGTCCCCTCCAATTTTATCTTCTTTATCCTCTACCATATTGAAGTCACCACCCAAAAATCCAAGAATTTTTTTTAAGATTAGAGGCTAACCAATTCCACACATCAGATCACTCCCTATAATCATTGGGGGCATATATATTGTATAAGCCCACAGTCTAATTTTGATAGTCTATCAACCCACCCAAACAACCTTGTTACAAGGAGAATAACTATGGTCATGAACATAGTCCTTCCACAAGGGGATAATTATGATAGAGGCCCCCCCTTTACCTCTATGATGGTTAGTGGAAAAATGAATATCATTTGGATAGATAAAATTCAAGATCATGGAAAGCGAGGTGCCAATAGCCTTTACTTCTTGCAAGAAGAGAAAGTCAAGACTATCTCTCGAGAATCTAAACTATCTTACCACCTATTTTCTATCTAGAGATTGCAACCCTCTTACACTCTAACTAAAAATATGCATGAATAATAAAGGGGAGTTAACTTAGGTCAATGAAATTGACCTAGGGGCTGATCCCCCCATTGTATAACCTAGTAAAATAATTTGGGACTTTAGTTTCCTATCCTTTTTTTTTAGGGTGGTCCTTGCATATTATGTTGTCCCTCCTTGTTCACCTTATTTTTTTCCTTTAGTGTAGTGTAATTACTTTGAGCTGAAATAAAGTCTATTTTTAACTTTTTTCCACCCCTTTAGACATCCAATTATCTACCCCTACAAG
>JARHVA010004662.1:117500-127500 GCA_037957365.1 Torreya grandis
AAGTGGATAGGCTGCTGTAGTGTGTCTCAGAATGCCTCTAGTGGTTATTTTCCTCCCTGTATCTCTATGGACCCCTAACCCACTGATGCAGAAGGTTCTCTCATGTCAGATAAAGTGTATAAGCACTTCCTTTTAGTGAAAAGTGTATGTTCGGGCTGGGTGGGTCATATTTTCTAGTGTATCACCTTTTACTTTTTAGGCTTAGGCTTTGTTTTTATCATCTCTCTCTCCCTTTTCATCCCCCCCTTTTTTACATTTTTTGTTAGCAGTAGGAGAAACTGGGGCCTAAATGATACATCAGAGGGAGCTATCCCTCATCTAGAGACTCTCCCCTCTAGCTTCATTAGTCCCACAAGCGAGAGGGGGGTTTCCATTGTTATGTGAAGAAGGCAGGAGCTCGGCCTCCTACCACAGGTACAATCTTCTATGTCAATAGTTTTTGGCATGCTTGGTGGGACCAACTAGGACAAGTTGTGTGCAAAGAGTTAAAGAATTTTTGGTGTGTCCTTCAACCAACCAGCCTTTGGAGGCTTTTGCATCAACACCAATGGCGACTCTGAGTTGAATCAGCTGGTTAAGCAGCCTTAGTGCCTTAATAAATCACTTTTGTATGTATAATCCCTCTACACAAAATCATTAACCTTGTTGTCCTTCCTATAATATTGATCAAGCTCAGCCTTTTTATGGCATCTCCCCAAGTAGCCCTCATAGTCGCCCTTCATCCAGAAGGGAAACTTCCAATTTCAAAATCTTTCACCTTGATGGTACACTCCTGACTTGGAAGGAAATGATGGAATCATGGGATAGGAAAGAAGAGAAGCAAGGTTTTGCTTAAGACCTTGAGGAAGATAAAGCTGATCTTACCCATTATTCCTATGATCTCTAAGAAAGGATCTTCCAAGAAGATCTAGCCAGGAGAATCATAGAGTTGGAATCTAAAGAGAGATTCCTCAGCCAGTGTGTGATGGATGGTTCAGACCCAATGGCACATTCCATGTCTGAACACACCCCACCTACACATTTCCAAGAGAGATATCAAGCTGCACCTGATATTGATGAAGTTTTGGCCAAGTGGAAGGAGGAGAATCATTTGATTCTAGCTCAAGGATTGCCCCCTCTTCCACATGGTTTTCCCACTTCACCCTGTCTCAAGGAAGAACCTATTCTGTAGGAGGTGAGTGAGGATCAGAAGATCCAATATGTAGTTTTTCAAGGGGTTATCATGAGCGAAAGTGAAGAAGAAATCATCATTGAGGCTTTTTGTGAAGGCATCATCAGCAATGGAGAAGACTCAGGTCATGCATACATGCAGATGTTCCAGCAATATGAGGAGGAACAAAAGCATGGTAATCTCTCTTCCCCCTTGTTCGATGAACTTCCTTGTTGCTTCAATGAGGAAGACTATGCTAAAGATCCTGAGTTGGAGGAGGTTCAGGAGAATATCTTTGAAGATTTAGAGATTTGGACCTTTGAGGAGGAAAAGGAGAGATCTGTCTTCCTGGAGGAAGGCCTTGAAGAAGAAAGCTTCAAACAAAGAGGCGATGTTCTATGGGATGAGCAATCATTTTGTGAGTCCATTTTAGACATCATCACAATCACCCTTCTTTAAGAAGGCTAAAAGGAAGAAGAAGATGAGTCTGACAGAGTTTGCAATGAGGTAGAAGGAAACGAGTCAGATCATGATGCATTGCAGAGGGAATGTGCATATCAAAGGGCTAATGATGATGAGCCAACATCCATTGATTTCTTGGTGAAGAGCACCAGTATGAGGGACTAGTATTCAACAAGCTTCTAAGGACAAGCAGAGTACATATATGTCGAAAGCATGTTTGAATCTGATCCACTCGAATACCAACCAATCCAGGTGACAGGCAAGAGGAGCAGGTCACCAAATCTCCTTTTCATTCAGCTACTTGCCTGGCACCATAAGTCTTCTTGCCAGGAAGGGGACTTAAGAAATTTTCCCTTTAATCCAGGAGGGAGGAAATTATTCTTGGTTAGCTATATATAGTAGTTGGTTTTTAGTTGTCTTTCCTATTTTCCCTAAGTGTAGTTTGCACAGGTAGTGTTTTTAGCCTTGTGTGTTTCCCTTTGCGTGTGGGGTAAAAAGTTTCATGTTTGATTCTTGGATATTTTGGGGCTGTTGCTGATTTTTGTTCAAGCTACATCTGACTCCATGCCTAATGGACTGCAAGGCAACTGGTCTTTAAGCATAGCAGGCATGCTTCCCCTAGGAGTTGCCAATTTGTTGACCATTTTTTGCCCAACAGGCCAAAAATTGGTCCCCTTCTGTCCCTACTATTCTAGGCTATTTCATTTTCTAATTTTGCATGAATCTATTCATTTCTATGATGACATCTTGAAATCCATAAAATTTAAGTAGATGAACTAGCCGTTGGGTGACGGCTGCGTGAACGTCAAATTTAACATAGTGGAGTAGCTGTTTTTTTTTAACTGCCTAAGTGCCAAATCATGGAATTAGCCAGAGGAATGTAGCAACTTGCCAGAAGATCACCTCGAGGGCTGAAAGAGCAGGAAGAAGATAAGGAGTAGAAAAGACAAAGCATCCAAGTGGCAAAGGGAAGGTGAGTCATTGTCAGATGAGAGATGCAACCTATTTTTTGTAGTTGGCATTGATGAGGGGACAAACAACAGTCTATTTGTAGAAAAGAGGCACGACCATATCCTTACATTAATGTTTGAATGACAAAGTCAATCTAGGTGACTGTGCAACATGGTTCTAGTAGGCCCTTTTTGAAGAATGACATTAGTAACAGTGGTTTCCTCTTCCCAAGATTCAGAACGCACATGGGCCACTGACAGAAAATGAGCACCAAAATACTTCCCAAGAAGTGCCAAGTTTCTCTTCCTCTTTCTATAAATTGTAAACTTCTCATTTGAGAAAAAAAATCCGTTCTCAGCCTTAAGGAAAAACTCTACCCAAAAATCTCTCAGGCTTGTAAGGCAGAGCTGCCAAATTTTACCTTCAATAAGAACTTAGCATTTTTACCTCCATTCTGAGTTTTGCATCTTTAGTATGTGTCTATGCATTTAATTATATGTCAAGTCATTTTTTAATGATTTTATAGAATGATTTCAGCATGTCTAGTGCATTTTTGTGAGTTTCCTTTTACAGGTCTGTTAGAAGTGTCCCTAGAGGAGTATAGGCGAAGTGGATAGGCTGCTGCAGTGTGTCTTAGAATGCCTCTAGTGGTTATTTTCCTCCCTGTATCTCCACGGACCCCTAACCCACTAATGCAAAAGGTTATCTCATGTTAGATGAAGTGTATAGACACTTCCTTTTGGTGAAAAGTGTATGTTTGGGTTGGGTGGGTCATATTTTTTGGTGTATCACCTTTTACTTTTTAGGCTTAGGCTTTATTTTCAGCATCTCTCTCTCCCTTTTCATCCCCCCATTTTTTACATTTTTTGTTAGAAGTAGGAGAAACCAGGGCCTAAATGATACAACAGAGGGAGTTATCCCTCATCTAGAGACTCTCCCCTCTAGCTTCACCGGTCCCATAGGCGAGAGGGGGGTTTCCATTGTTGCGTGAAGAAGGCAGGAGCTCGACCTCCTGCCATGGGTGCAATGTTTTGCATCAATAGTAAGGATTTAATTTTCCATAAATAATATTAGATAAAAATTAATAGCCAATAGGAAGGTGACATTTGTCCCTTCTCATTCCTTGGCCCTAGTCAAAAATTCTTCCATAAGCAATAACTCTTATTTAAAACCCATATGGGCAAGAAAGGCATTCCAATACTCATAAATGTTTTATTTTTTCCATGTCATAAAAGGTCACATGGTTTTCATAAAACTTATCTAACACTCCAAAATGGTCTAAGCCCATCCCTTTGGTCAAAAGGGTCTTAAATACACATACAAACACCTATACTTAACTTTCTACCAACTTGAAAATATGGGAATAATTTTTCATCCGAGTTTTTTGGTAAGATAAAATTAAATTGGGTTACTTATTTACCTTTATGATTTAATATAAAGTTAAATTAACTCCTAAGGTATGGAAAAAAAGGTATGAATAGTACCAAAAGGGTCCAAAATCTAATATTCCAACTAGGTTATAAGGTAATACTAGGATCAGATTTTAAATTTAAAGGTGTCACATCGAACAATACTCAACTTATTTCATTAGTGAATCCATTATAGTCATAGTCCCAATTCCCTCACATGGCATCTTTTCACTTGCACATTATTTTACCCATAACATTGCACTATTATAAATAGTCAAAGCAACTAAACATAAATATCTCAAATAACATTAATAAATACATAATCCATATGTAAAAATATCTTGAAGAATAATATATCAATAACATCATGATTTAATTTAAATTTTTCCACATCTAAAAATCCATATACTCAAATCACATGCTAAATAAGTATTAATTCTACTAGAAATATAATTTAATAAGCATCACAATGAATAATAGAAATCATCTACAACTAGAAAATGGACAATACGCATGTAATAAAAATAATAATATCGCATACATAAATTCAACTATCTTAATCATAATATAACAATAATTATATTTTTCATCAAATATTATAAGGATTATGTATCATGAAGACATAAACAAAATAATGAAAAAGTCAAAAATCTAGCACTGTGAAAATTAGGCCTCACATAAATTGAATGTGACTATTGTGATCAATAGGAATACGTAGAGGGGATATTATTATTGTGGTCATATGAAATAAAATCAAACAAAACACACTAATAAATAGTTAAACCTCTAGCCTAGACACTCAAAGAGCTAGTGAACAATACAAGTAACTAAAAAATGAAAGCAAAACAAACAAGTTCACCTTCCATGATAGAAAGTATTGTATGTTGGAAATGAATTGATGTGATCAGTTGTGTAATAAAAAATTATTTGGAAATAGAGCTCCTTGCACCACCTCTCCTTGTCACCTTTGTAATGTTGATTTTTGTCTATGGCTTTGGCTTGGCTTGGCTTGGCTTAGCAAATGGGTGTGATATCACTATAACAATATAACCTTTGCATGTATTTTTGCATGATAAATTTATACCAAGATAATTTATTTATCAATGGGTGAGGCCTTGTATTTATATCCACCAAAATTAACTCTAACCCAAGTGTAGTTAGGTTATAGCTAATTGTGGTTGATTTCAAACTAACCCTAGTTGAGTTAAGGAGGGGACATGTAATTAATATTTGGGATAGAGATCTCATTTATTAATCATGGCTCTCCATTTATGAATTTTAGACATTTAGAGAGATATTTTCAATTCCTTAATTTTGAGGATGATGATGTCATCATGACCTCATTTTTTTGAAAATTTCTATTTATAAAAATTTAATTTCACTAATTGCACATGAAAATTCCACTTAAGCATTTAATTTGATTTTATTAGTTAATTCATTTTGCTTAGAATTTTTACAAGTTAGGTATTGTTTAAGTGCCCCACTTAATGGGTCTAAAGGCCAAATAATCACGTTGCTAGGTTACAAGTTGAATAGAGATGAATTTGTGAGAGGTTATTATTGAGTATAGAATAATACCCTAAATAAGGATGTCTCAACATGATTATGAGCACTAATGTCTGATGTGTAGACCAAATTGAGACATTTAGTGATTCTTGGGTTTGATTTACATTGTTTGGTAGAAGTCAATATGAAGTTCGAATGGAACACATTTGTGACCATAAGGAGGTGTATATAGTTTCCCCCTATTTTGGAATCATGTTCAAATATCACACAATTGAAGGGACATGAATTATTCAAATATCCACAAAGTAATAAATTACATATTTGAATGTCGACATACAACAAATAATGACATATTCAAATGTCAAAGATGCAAACAAAGGCATGGGGGCCACAAATAATGGAACATATTCAAATGCTCAAAAAAGTGATAAAATAGCAAGGTAAGACACTCAAGGAAGTTCATGAATGAAGTCATAAACAAGCATCATAAACATACCATACTATCCCTTGAATATATTTACTAGAATTTTTTTTTAAGTACATAACATATCAAGGACACTATGAAAGATATAAGCATGAATAAAGAATTTATAAGTACTTAGACTCAATCATGATAATGGAAAGTGATCATAGAGCCACATAAACTATGTGTATCATTATCATGTATAGTTAAAATTTATACTATAACCTAAGGATATCATTAAGGAGATGCCTTTATGGATATTGTGTATCATGTGTGCTATATTCATATGTTGCATAATCGATATCATCAAAATCATACCAATTTGATGTATTATTAGGATCATAGTAATTGATGTAATCATTATTATAGGATAAATGTAACCTATAAAATTATTCTTGAACATGTGATAAACCATTTTTTGTATCTATATATGAGTAAAAAACTATGACATACTATGGTTGTGACCTTTTTGGTATGCCATTATTTGTATCTATGTGCACCTCAAATGTTAATACCTTATTAACATCCCAATATACATAGTTTTCCTTTCTACAATTTGTATTTTATTTTTTATTAGGAATAATATCACCACTATCATAATCATTTGTAATTATTCCCTCTTGTTGTTTAGTGTTAACCAATAAAGGGAGATCACGTGACTTATTTTCTAGTGGTTTTAATATCATTTGTTCCATTGGTAATTATATATCATTTGGAATTTTTCAAACCTTTGGTAATGGCTTTTGATATATTTATTTATTATTTTTACCCTTATCTTACTTTGAATTATGTTTTGGTGCCCATATTTTTTATTTTGGTACTTGGGGTTTATCATAATGTGAGTGGTTTGCTTGAGTGATGAATCAATTATAGGACCACCACTATCTTTGAGGCATTGCATTTTGTTCATAATGCTAAAAAAAAATTGTATGATGCCTATGCATTGTATGATATGCATAATAGTATTTGGATCTCCTGATAGGATATGGATAACGTTATTTTATCACTTTGTGTAGTCATATAAAATGTCCAAATTGGTATTTTGAGTGTGGATTGCAAAACCCCATCCATAGGTCTTTTTTGCATGTTCTTGTGACCCTTATAGACACCTTTTTACTCATTACCAATCATCTAAAACCTTATGAACCCTGATTCCACTTCAGCTAGATAGTATTACCTATGTCAATCATATTCCCCTAGGGCTTGAGCGTATAGGATAGGAGCACCAAATTTGCACTATAGCGTTAGACCCTAAAGTGTCCCATTTTTGGTGATCTCATCCATTTGCACTTTTATCCCCAAAAATAATTTCCATCTAGTCCTTATCCTTAATTAGGTTAGTTTATCATGAATACATCTAACTCATGACCAATTTTTCCCTATAAAAGTCCACTCAAAGTTCATTTATAAATGAGGTTACCAAACTTATAAAATAAGCGAGAATACAAAAAAATCACTAAGGAAAACTTCCCTATTCTCTACATACAGTCACCCAACATAGCTAAAAACACACTCAAACCCTCATACCAGGCCCTAGCCACTTCAAACACTATCAAATTGGCATTTTTCATTTGCATCACACTATTGCATAAAGCACACTAGGTGGGAGAACTACATATGTGTTGATACCTCTTCAGAGTATTAGTAAGTAGGAAATGTTCCCACACAAGGGGTTTGGATTGCACATTCAGTACATCTTATACACTGACCCCCTCTTTCTCAAGTGATTCAAATATTGTTTTATCAAGCATAATGAAGGGTTAGGGTTTTGAGATAAAATCAGCTCCATAGTAAGTTCAATTGATAACCAACACTAAATTTTTCATAGGTAGGTTCACATAGGTACAATGCAAATACCCAAAAAGTTTTAGGTCTTTTTGATCAGTTTGGACAATAGTTTCAGACACCAAAGCATCCATTTTTTGATGCTCTTATCCTTTTACTAAATAAAACCTAGATTTAGGTTGATGGAATTATCCCAATCTTGCACAACCATTTTTAGCCTTTGTATCAGTCATCTTATTCTATTTCCAACAAAGTTATATTTCTTCCTATTTATTACTATTTTTAGAAAGGTGAAAAAGATAAACAATTACATAAATCAGGAGTGTAATTATTATTATATTTTGTATTGATTTATTAATCCAGACCCTTAACTAAAATAGGAATAAAATTCCACTATTTCCAAATAATTTAAATCAATTTGTTTATAAGCATCTTCCTCATGATTTATTTTGGATTCTTATTAGGATTTTGTTCACATTTTGAATAACTTCTTCTAGATGTATGTTGTTTTAGCTTTTCATTTGGATAAGAGACCTTGTTGGGTATAACATTGCTAACTGAAGATGCAAAAACATGATTAAAACTAATATATTTCATATTTTTCATGTATACAATCTAATTTTTTAACTCTTTTATTAAATTACTCATAGCAGTAATTTCATCCTTTAGGGTTTCACAAGCACAAACCTTAGGTGCTTCAGATTGAACATGCATATGTGTACCATCTACCTTACCATTTGCAGGAGTGATAGCATGGACTTGGTTAGATGGATGGTATATATCACCCTCCTTAGGGTTAGGAGGAATAATAAGTTCCTTTTTAGCCATTTTAAATGTTCTAAAAATTAATATGAGAATAAGAAAGAAGAGACATACAAATGCTAGCATTCTAACATGATATAATAAGAATATAGAAATTTAAAACTATTGGATGCATTTTAAAAAAAATATGACATAGATATTTTTTGGAAAATTATGAAATGAGACAAACCCAAAAAAATGGGGAAACAAAATTATAGTGTATGTCTTGTAGGTCTAAATTTACTAAAAATTGTAAAATATTAAGTTTGCACAAACTATACAATGTTTTAGCAAACAAAAATAAATTATTGTCTATATCAACATAATTATGAAAAACCTTTGAATAATTTTAAAATTAATTTTTTATGAATAAAAAATATGCCAATCAATATGGAATGCTTCATAGGCAAAACCCTAGAATATTCCAAATAAATAATCAGTAAGTATGATAAAAAAATTAATTTATTTCAAATATATAAGAGAAGTTTTTTTATGAAACCTATAAATTAATTAGAAAATAATTACACCATTTGCATTGTATGCCAATGTTTACTAAAAATAATAAATTATAAAAATTAATAAATTCATAATGATTTTAGAGAGGTTCTTTAGTATATAAATCTGAGAAGAAAATACCTTTGAGGAATTTTTAAATGATCCTATTTGGAGGCTGAAATGTGCCAATCAAGGAAGAATCAACTCACAATTGTATGCATATGAATCCCTTATAACCAAAGGAGGGTAAAACCTTAGGGTAATTTTTAGATCTAAAAATTTATCATAGCAAGCTAAAACCTTAAGAGGTTGGAATCCCTAGATTATAGTTATTTTGAATTTACCAAAGATTGGGTTCACCAAAATTTTAACCTTAAAATCTAGACTAGGGCAATCTAAGTTAAATGGGGAAGAGATAGACTAGAGCATAAGTATGGTAGACTATATTTAGAGTGGGTCAATTATTTGTGAAACTCAGATAAACATATATTGAGTTTATTAGACTGATATTCTAAAGATAGAAAGTATAACTATGATATATAACAATAAGAATGAAAATAAGATACTTAGTTGGTTTTGATGATAATATAGATCTGGATCTAGAACACGTAGAAAGTGGACTAGATCTAGATTATGGAATAATTTTATGATTCTATAAATTTTACCTTTGTAGTCATAGACACTTGTTTGGACCTAGGATAGTTGCATCAATGTTATTTTATAACTTGAACGTAGGTGTCTAGTACATAATACCTATTGAAATTAGATGTGACCACCTAGATGCTATTGGTTTCTATGTCACCTTCACTCTAGTGCATTCAAATATGGGTCATGGACTATCACTCATTTTCAAATAGCAAAACCCTAGTTATTCATCTTCATATTGGCTTTGGTAAAAATGGGTTAGTGGGTACACAATGTCAAGTTGCCCCAAAGACCCCTCTATCAATGAGGACTGCCTACATATCCAATAGATTA